>WHYT01016825.1:253075-270541 GCA_009806455.1 Tetrax tetrax
TTTTTTTTTTTTTTTTTTTTTTTTTTTTGAGAGAGAGACTCTGGTTTCTGTATTATGATATGATCCGTTCAGAACCACTTCATACAATTAGCCACCCCCCAAGATGACTAGCTGCTTAGTAATGTGAATAAACAATTTCCAAGCAGAGCTGTTTGGTCATCATACTAGTGATGTCACTGCTTTGTTACTGAAGGTTTCCGAAACAGTGAATGACTCCCGGACTGTTTCACTCCATCTGTTGTTCTTTAGGAAGGCGTTGTACTCGGAGAATGCTCGCAGACTAACGTCTCAAAGTGTAACAAGAGCACAGAGACAGCAAACCTCCTGGAATGACTGATTGCTTGCAGACCTGCGTGCAGACATGAAAATAGCTGGCAGACCATCTAGGCAGCCATCAGCTATGCCTCCAGCATCTATACAGACACAAAAATTGTGATTTAATCACAGCTACATAAAGACACGGATCATTGCCCTTCACCCTCATGCATGGAACAGGACTATATCTTTCTTTTTATCACAAATTTATCATGCTGAAATAATACGTTGTTATTCCATATATGTGCAACACTTCAGCACTCAAGTGAGCTTTAAAGAGAGACTGTTCTATTAAAAA
The DNA here is from genome assembly GCA_009806455.1 of Tetrax tetrax. Classification (NCBI taxonomy): domain Eukaryota; kingdom Metazoa; phylum Chordata; class Aves; order Otidiformes; family Otididae; genus Tetrax; species Tetrax tetrax. The sequence continues at coordinate 253,689 of WHYT01016825.1, forward strand.
AAAATAGAAAATAAAGATAATTTATTGTATTTATTAATAAAACACAATTATTTTACTTAAATCTCAGTTAATGAATAAGAAAATAATGTTTTAATAATAGAACCGCTGAGCTACAATAGCCACCTGTAGTCAGTTAACACACACACAAAAAGTGAGTCCCTGCAATGTACCTTCTAATGCTTTGTGAAAATGAAGTGTTTCCAAAGGTTGGCTTCATTCCACCTTTTCTTTTAGAAGACTGTTCAACCATTTCTTTCACTGCTGGAAGCTTTACTTGATATTTAACCTAAAATAGAGTTTCCTGAATATCATCTTATTACTTACAGTAACATTTAATGTCTTCCCTTCCTTGGTTTTTTATGTCATTCCAGTATTTGCTGACTCTTTGCGTGACTCCTCTTTACCAGTATACATTATTTGCCTTTAGTATCTCAGAACTTCAATTACTTCTATTGCTTTTTTAAACTCTCTTAAGAATGTTAAAAACCCATAACTTTATAATCTGTATAGTATCATAAAGAAAGAAACCAAAATTGTGCATAGAATGAAGACAAGTATTGTCTTCAGCCCCGTCTGAAATAAAGCCATTGCTGCTTTATAAGGTGTTGTTCAGTGGCTGTTTTCTGCTTTTTAAATTGAATTTCATAGAACCATGGCAATCAGAAAGCATGAGCTGTAGCGCTTGTGGGCAACCTCTTGCATTATGGCATTGTTAATTTAACAATGCCTGTATTATATCCATGTTGTGTATTTACGGTTTTAAATACTTTAGTGATGTTTGTTCCACAGTTTCTTGCAGAATCTTGTCTTATTGCCTAGTTCTTCTGGTTAATATAAAGATGTGGGGCATTTTTTTCCCCTCTAACAAAGGCATCAGAAATTACGCAGATGAATAAATAGTAAAAAAACCCCCTCAGTGTCTGTAAGGAAAATGCAGAATTGAGGGCAGGGAGAATCAATTTATAGTGCTGCTTGTGTACGCATTCCAGAGTCCTTTGCTGGAAATACCTAAAACACATAGAGATAGAAGACTTAACATGAAGAATGTGCGAGCGTGAAGAGTAGAAAGAAGGCTTTGGGGTGGGAGGAAAGCTGCAGGAGAGCACCTGGTCGCACGTAAGCTTACTGCTGGAAACAGTTGTTTTCAAGCTGGCAACTTGCTAACTCTTGAAAGGTGTTTGGCAGAGATGTAGAAATTGTCAGGTTAAAACCATTGTTTAAATACTAACAGCTTTGCTTTGAAATAAGTTTCCTTTTTAATTTAGGAGACTTCACTTTTGGAAAAATTTGGTAGCCACCTGCCTCTGCTTCTTTGCTGTGCCTTGCTAGACTGGTTCTCATTTTATTGAAAACCCGAAAGGAGAACCATTTGTATTGAGACTTTCATATGACAGGAGAGAGGGAAACGGAGTCTGGATAACAGAGAGGCAGTGCACAGACAGCTGTGCTTGCCTAAATACAGTTCATTTCTCACTAGGTTTTTGTCTCAGTCGTATTCCAGATGCTTGTCGACAAGCAAGTGACTTGAGATAGAAAACATCTGCTTATTTTGCCTGGTGAAACTTCCTTAAGTATTTTTCTAGGGGGAAAAAAAAAAAAAAACAACCAGAAATGTGTGTACTTCTTACTGCTTTTTCTCTCTCTTTTTTGAGTAAACTGAAGAATAAACTAGCTGAACTATAAAAATTACTTTCCAGCGATGCAGTGCTTATAAGAGCTCTGGCTCAGCCTCTTGGATGTGCATCAGACAACTTTCATCTCTACTCTGTGGTCCATGTGCAGGCTGGGTTGTTAAAGGTTGAATATTTGGTCTCTGAAAAGTCAGTTTTAGCTCAGTTCCTTGAAAACTGCTTTTTGTACCAGAGGTAATCAATACCTTTGTTAATATTTTCATTAGGTGAGATCAAGTATTGTCCTAGGCAGTCAGATGTGTGTTTCCTATCACTCATAGGCCAGTGATCTGGTAGTCTCATGGTGACCCTTACATCCAGGGTGCCCAGGGATTGTGTTCCCAACCCATAGTTCAGCCCTCTCAAGTGCATTGAGTGAATACAGTCACTTTACAGTTCTGTAGAGCTAGCTGTCCCTGCAGTGCTTCGCTAGTCTGCTTTCTGCTTTGTCTTCAAGGTGAAGAACTTCAAGAACTGTCCTTGTTCATAAACTGTGCAGTTCCAACAATCTGAGAGTCTCTTCTGGTTGAGGCTTCTTTATGCCACAGCAGTAAAAAGGAATAGCAGTGATTTTTGCTTTCCAGGGTTGTCCACTTTGCCTATTCTGATCATTCTATCCGAACCCCTTATTTATAGCTCACTTATGTTCTTTGGAAAGTCAAACAAGTAAAATTATTGGTCACTTAGACAGCTGCGTTATGGTATAGTTTTTATTTAATGAAGAAATAAGAAATGAAGATAAAACTGCTTACAGGGGTTTGCCTGCACAGAATTAAAGGCCATCTAGTCCAACCCCCCTGCAAGGAGCAGGGCCATCTCCAACCAGATCAGGTTGCTCAGAGCCTTGTCCAACCTGGCCTTGAATGTTTCCAGGGATGGGGCATCCACCACCTCTCTGGGCAACCTGTTCCAGTGCTTCACTACCCTCATCATAAAAAATGTCTTCCTTACATCTAATCTAAATCTACCCTCCTCCAGTTTAAAACTGTTACCCTTGTCTTACCACAAGTCCTGCTAAAAAGTTTGTCCCCATCTTTCTTGTAAGCCCCCTTTAGGTACTGAAAGACTGCAATAAGGTCTCCCCAGAGCCTTCTCTTCTACAGGCAGAACAAGTGCAACTCTCTCTGCTTGTCTTCATAGGAGAGGTTCTCCAAGACCTCTGATCATTTTTGTGGCCCTGCTCTGGACCCGCTCCAACAGGTCCATGTCTTTCCTGTACTGTGGCTCCGGAGCTGGATGCAGTATTCCAGGTCTCACAAGAGTGGAGCAGAGGGGTTGAATCACCTCCCTTGACCTGCTGGCCACGCTTCTTTTGATGCAGCCCAAGATACGATTGGCTTTCTTGGCTGTGAGTGCACATTGATGACTCGTGCCCAGCTTTTCATCCACCAGTACTCCCAAGTCTTTCTTGGCAGGGCTGCACTCAATCCCTTCATCACCCAGCCTGTATTGTTACCGGGGGTTCCCTTGACCCATGTGCAGGACCTTACACTTGGTCTTATTGAACCTCACGAGGTTTGCGTGGACCCACTTCTCGAGCTTGTCCAGGTCCCTCTGGATGGCATCCTGTTCTTCAGATGTGCCAGCTGCACCACTCACCTTGCTGAGGGTGCACTCGATGCACTATGTCACTGATTAAGATATTAAACAGTACTGGTCCCAGTATGAACCCTTGAGGGGTCACTTGTCACTGACCTCCATCTGGACATTGAGCCATTGACCACTACCCTCTGGATGCAACCATCCAACCGATTCCTCATCCACTGAACAGTCCACCCATTGAATTCATATATCTCCAGTTTAGAGAGAAGGATGTTGTGGGAGACCATGTCAAAGGCCTTACAGAAGTCCAGGTAGACGACATCTGTAGCTCTTCCCTTATCCACTGATGTAGTGACTCCATCATAGAAGGCCACTGCAAGTGTTTTTTTTCTTGAATAATGTTCTCGTGCATGCTTATGTACACCTAAAGCTATAAAATTGTATTTCGCTATTATATGAATACTTTGTGAGGAATTTTCAACTTCCAAACGAGGAAGATCAAGTGTAAGGGAGAGTGCCACTGTCATAGTCACTTCACTGACTTTTTCCAGCAACTCATTTGCTGGGGGTATTCCCAAACCAGATAGCGTTTACAAGGTAGAAAGATGGTATAGGAATTCCTAAGGAGCTGCTGTTGAGAAAGCAAAGCAGAACTAGTTCATTTTGAGAAGGAATAGTTTTCGATAATGTTTATTGTTATCCTGTCTCCTCTGGGATTTTTTGGTAATTATTTGGTGATCCATCGTTTTGGATCTAATGCATGGTTCTAAACAGTATTTTGTCCTTGATTGCATTTTTTTTTTTTTTTTTTTTTAAAAAGAGACAGAATAAAAGCCATAGGCCCTGCTACAGGGTGTCTGTGTCTCTGCATCCAATACTTTTCTGTATTTGTAGCCAGGAAAAAAAGACTGAAAGAATTTTAAATCTGTCTTACATGGAGTGTTTTTTCCCTCTCTTGTTGGAACTTCTAACAAAGATGTACGCGACCTCTGAATTCCTACATGGTGATGATGCACAGGTGGATGTCAGTGAGTGCTATTGCTGGTTTTAAAGCTTGAGGTTCATTTGCACTGAGCTTCTTAGACACAGCCCAAAAGTGAATGTGAATGGTGAGATTGTACATTGGCTCTGATTTATACCATGTGTAATGTAATTTTGTCAGACCTTAGGGAAGTAAGCATTGGGCTGATATACTTTTAATTTCATGTAGGCTGAACATCAGAGAATTTAAAATCTGGTGCTTTTTTTCTCGTGGGAAAATATTTGACCATAGATGCTCAAACCCCAGGAACTTCCAGCTCGGCACAGTTACTGCATGTGTCTTGTTTTTAACAGCAATGGACCTTCCCTAATGGTGCTCATTAGTGATTTGCTAGAGAGAGGGGAAACTATTTTGCTCTCTGTATTTTGATCTTAAGGCAAAACGATTATTCATCTTTAGATAGAATAGTCATTTCTCTTTCCTTTATTATGGTGTTTTTATCTGCACAGAAACTAGACCACAGTGAAATATTTTTTCTTATAAGGGAAAGCAATGAAAGTGATATTTTATCCTTTGCTTATCCTTATCAACATTCAGTTTTGATTTATTTTTAGTGAACTTAGGCTTGCCTCTGCACTTCTAGGGAGTATATAGGGGCACTTAAACAGAAGTATCTTGCAGGAATGCTTGAGGACAGGAAGACCATTGATAGGAGACAGCGGTAGTGAAGTATATGCTATAAAGGAGTTTCCCTCACTGGAAATGAGGATGGCATAACTCTAAAAAATATTTTTCTGTGGAAACAGTTCTCATTTCTGTGAAAGAGCTTTTGGGACTTGAGCATCCTTGTGAAGGGAAGGGAGTTGAAAACAAACCATACTCCTTACCACTGTCACTCCATTGACTGTGAGATGGGAGCTGAGCAGACCTCCACCCATTTCTACTCGAAGAACATAGTGGGCAGATACCTCATGCATATGGGTGATTGACTTTAGGCCTTTACCCTTTTCGTGCCTTAATTCTTTTCCTTCAGATTGTACCCAACTGTTTTCTTTAACAGCCCTTGAATGAATAGTTAAGAAACTTACTCAAATGAGAACTGATAGCCAGATACCAACATCTTGTCATCCACACTAGGTTCATGCCACCTGTCATTCCTGTTTCTCGCATGCAGCTTCAGTTCTGACAAGTGACTTATCAAAGATCCTCAGCTGCCCAAACACATTTATTGGATATACCTTGGGTACAGCTAATTTATGTTGGTATTTTTTTTTTTTTTTTAAATGTCCCCTGCAGCCACGATTAAATGTGGTGATTCCAAAGTGAAAAGAGTAGTTACTTTGGAACTGACCCTGTGAGCCACTTCATTTGTAGGAGAATAATGCTTCTTATTCAGTACCTGTGAGGGGTATTGGGGATACTTTTTTCTAAGGTATGTGATCAGGTGGCATGTTTTGTTTCTGTGAACAAATAAAATGGTTACGTGGCAAATCCTTGGGATTAATAGGCTTTGGGGAAGTACTTCTTAAGATGAAGTATATGACTTAAGGAACGTAAGGAGATGTGTAAAGCCTTTCTGAGTCCTCGTCTTGGCAGTTTACTAACAAGGCTTCTAAATATATTCAGTGAGATGTTGACAGTCTAGGTATTTTAAGACAACATCTTACTCACACTAAGTGCATTCCCTCCTCAAGTAGCTATCAAAACAAATTTTTCTTGCAGTTGCCTATTTGCCAGAATCATCCCTTAGAGCTTTTAGAGGTCAGACCGCCTTCCATGGAGCATTGGATGCCAACCATGATACCTTTCAAAAATAGGTATATGCGGTGGCTTGGATGCCAACCTCAAGATACCTTTGGAGTAGGTTTTCATGTGAAGTCTGTGATCAGAAGGAGGTACAGAGTTGGACATGGACCTGTCAGGTCCGTTAAGGTCAGCACCTTATTGCTGATCCAGACTTACCTCTCTTTTAAATTAGTGCAAGGTTAGGTCCCCAGCTGACACAGATGTCACACTTAGCTTATTGGTAATGTTATACCATGAAATTAGATTTCCAGTTAAAAAAAGACTGTTCAAATTTGGTCCTTGTATGGATTTTTTTTTTTTTTTGTATTTTTAAAACATTATAGTTAGTGGTTTTTATATAATCTCTCACAGGAATGTTGTTATATTTGTTTAAATAGTATATATAGCAATTGAAGCTCCTTTCAAAGAGCAGAAGAAGCAAAATGACAGCTGCTGGCAGAGTAATACACTTTTTTCAAGGAAAAAGGATTCTGGGATGAACAAGTGTCCACGGCAGCAGCCGAACCCCCCAGGGGCTGTGAGGAGCTGCCATGCCATGATGCACCTCACCAGTGGCTGCAGCTTCTCCCACGGCAGCAGTGAGGATTATTAAAAGACATCCATCCCTGAGAGATCTGGAAGCTATTCCAGTCCTTCCAGGTAGAGAGTTCATTTTCTTATTATTTAGACTAAAGAAACATGGATGGTGTTTTCTGTCTCCAAGAATTAGTTTGCCATTCCTTTACCCACTGTATAATGTGCAGCCCTTATTGTGAGTTGGCAGTTTTTCTCAAGAAATGTAGACACCAGCTATTATAAACTCACCGTTCTTTAGCTGCAGCACAGTGTTTGTTATTAATAGTAGTAATTTCTTTTTAATAATAATTCCTTGACGGGTATCGTACCCTGGAAGCTGACAGCTCTATGTGCAAACGAAGCACTTCCACCTGGGTGTCATGTCTCTGGAAACAAAAAGTCAAAGCTCCACGAATGTGGAAGACAGGGACTGTATCATCAGAGAATGCACTATCAGACAAATAGGATAGGAGAATGGGTGTGCTGCCCCAGGAGAGGCAAACTAGCTGTCTACCATATCTGCTGGGTTTTTTTGTCTGATGTTATTAGTAGGAAGAATACTTACGTGATGCTGCTCTTTGTCTGCATGATTGAATTAGTTTGAACAGAGAGAATTGTCATAGCATTATTGTCATGGCAAGAGATGAAGGTGAAAGTAAGAACAATTGCAAACAATCTGTTTGCAGCATGAGAAATTAGGAGAGAAAGAAATTGAATAGCCTTTATTTTAAAAATACTGATATTTAAAATATAGCTAAACTTTGTTTCATTGAAGTACATATGCAGAACCGTTTAGAACCAAGCATTGGTTATGGGTAAAGTGCAGTGAGAAGCAACAGATCATTAACTGCAACCCTGCTGCTTATTCTGGGCACCTTTAGCTCTCATAAATCATGTTTTAGTTACAAAATTCCAGTTGAGTTAACTGACTTCAAGTCAACAAATGTACAAAGTTGGCACAGTTTCCTCAGTGATTTAATAGGGATGTGTTCATGCCCACACCCATGTTACCTGTATGTCATGTATCTACACATTATACAGGTGTATTTATAGCTCTGTGTATTTTGGAGAGAGAGAAGACAAACTGTATTAGCACGTAAAGGTGGCTGTTGGTCACCACTTTCAATAGCATTAGAAATGGTAGAATGATTTATTAGAGGGGGAAAGGCCAGCAGTTCCATAGGATATTGGTTATTGTATATGCTCAGTGGAGTGATGATGCATCATGTCCTGTGCACACTGCAGAGATGCCGAGTGCACTTCTAGTTTCAGAAGTGCTCGTGCCAGATATACAGGAACGTGACTCTTCAGGTGTAGCAAATTGTGCTGTAATCAGACGTTTGCCATCAAGTATTCTCCACTCTCTATTGCTGCGATAGCACACCTCCATAGCGTATGTGAAGATGAGTGCTGGAGAAGACCTCTGTCTTTAGAGCATATGCTTGCCTCTCAGTAAAATGTATGGAGGATCAGAGAGAAAAAAAAATTAATTACTCACTGTGACTCACTACAGTGTATCAGTAATAAAATGTATCTAAATTTGGTAAGGAATCATAGGGACTAATTGCCCATGTTATTTACCCTGCTCGTTTATTTTTTTCTAGATGTTTGTCCCTTGCCTCTATAGCAATTATGTACCATGTGTTTTATAAACTGTAGAGGTAAGATTTCAGTAATTACTGTTGTATGATATTCTAGATTAAGGCCTTCTGCTCTTGGAAGATTGATTGTTACATATTTTCAGTCATCTTCTTCAAAAACTGTAATGAAATCAGGAATAACAAAAGCTCTCAGTGCTTTGGATTTTAGCGATCTTGTGTTAGAAAATGTAAAAAATTAATAAAAATGTCAATAGCATGTAATGAATTTAAATCACCAAACCTGGCTTCTGTTGGTAAGAGGTCACATTTACTATTAGTCACATATTTGCTACTTCAAAAATTACTCAAAATTTCTTGTCTAAGATTTTAATAAATAATAACATTGGTAGCTGCATTATGGCCTTTCTGTGGCAGTGTCTTTCTAAGAAACATGATCTTCTGGGCCAGAGACTAATGGGAAATTCTTTTGTTATTTGGAGTAGTGGACCAAAAAGCATTAGAGTGAATGGTAAGGAAAATTTTAAAGCATAATTAAGTGATCTTATAAAAAATATAAAAATTGACTTGTTTTTTCAATTAGAATAATACAGATGTTTCCTTTGCCACAAGACATACCTTTTCCAAATGGAGCATCTGTGAAGAAGAGAAGTATGGGGAAATAACTGAGGTTCATAAACTGCAATTTATGTTTGCACAACATTTTTAATTGAAAAATGTTATCAGTTATTTCATTCTTGATTAGTCTGTAGTACTGCAAGTGAATGCATGGATTCATCTCCCAAGTGTAAATCAACAGTATTTTCCCTTTTAATTTTATACATAAACAAGTTTTTCAATGTTGAGGATAATATATCCTTAATTTGTGATGAAAATATTTTTTAAAGGTTTAATTTTTTTCTGATTATACTGTGTTTGCAGCATTATAGTATGCAGCCAGTCCTTGGGAAAATTTCTAGCACTTTCAGTATTAATTATATTTAAGTCCTGAAAATTAAATTGACAGTTAAAACAGAGCTGTTGAAGATGCTGAACGTTCTACTTTTGAAACAAATTTTTCACCACTGTACATTGTATAAAAGGGACCTCGAAGAAAACATAAGGCCCTGATGCAAAAATTCATTAAACTTCATGGAAAGCATCCTGTTTGGGGGCGATACGTTGGCCTTTACATTGTACTTTAATGTATTAGGTCAGGAGTTCCTTGAAGTTTTATTCCTGGGAGATAATTTCCTGTATGAGATAGAAGTTTAGAAGCAGATTAATGTCTGCGATACTAATTTTTTCTCAAGTAGAACAAACACAATTTGTGTTTTTAGTAGTACTTTTTAGCATCATAAACAGACAACAAACAATAATAATTAGACAGTATACAAAGGCTGTGTGGACCACAGATTGTCCACAGACAACTAGCTTTGGCACACCAATGTTTTTGCTCTTTCAATACAAGATAAAACAATTCTGTCCTCCTTTACCTGTATGGAGATGCTAGGTAGGAAGAAGAGAACCATAAAGGCAGAAGTAAAAATGGGTCCCCTGTGAGTTGAAGCTGTTAGTGAAAGTAATGATATCTTTGCGTTTGTCGGTTAGCAATAAAATTCATTTTTGCAGAGGGGTAGTTCAAGCTTAAGTGTGCTGTCAGTGGGGCGTGTTTTCATATGCTTTACATTTCAGCCAACGTAAAAGCCAAAAGTCATCTTCATACTTAGGGCAATCCTTCTTCCTTTCTTTATCTCTACTTCAGTATGTTTGGTGTCTAAAATGAAATTGGAAATACTTAAAGCTGAGGACTCAGCACCTGTGGCTGGATGTTAAATGTAAATGATGGAAGCATCTTTAAAATGACCTCATAGAATAGCGTTATTGTAAAACGTTATCATAAATGTTGTCATAAAATGATAATATTTACTCTGTTTAAATAAGCTGAATTTTCAAATTACAAATTTACTTCCTTATGAGGGCGTTATCAGAAGGCATATAAAGTCATTGTCTCCCTTTGTTGTGATTATAAAGCAGGAAGTTTATTTTGGAAGTTAATAATTTGTGTCTACTTGGGATGGAGGGAGGGAGGCTCCAGTTAATCTTGCTTACATTCAAATGTACCCTTGGATGTTTTATCAAATCCAAAGAAAAGGCAGGTTGTACAGAATTTGAATCAAAAGTTATCTTCAAGTTTTAACAAGATCCCTTTTTAAAGTAGAAGAGAGACAAACCCCATCATGGTAACTGTTGTCACTTTCCCCGTAATTTGTGTCGTTAAGTCTGCTGGTATGTCTGATCTGTACAGTCGTATGCTCGTCTCAAACCTTTGCCAGACAGAACAATTGGCAAGGACAGTTTTAAGACAGGTAGTAGCACTTTTGATGGTGTTAATTAAAAACCATGTTATTTGAACAATTAGTTTTATCTCTTTTTTTTTTTCCTAAATTTTCTCTAGCAGTTTATTCAGTGTGATCTATGAAATGTCCAACATGAGCAGTGTCTGAGCATTAAAGGTCTGGTTTTTAGCGGTGACAAGTACCTTCCACTCTGTTAAGAGTCATCATTAGCCTTAGTGGCTCCCAGCCGTTAAAGATGAGGGTTCTTCGGTGTTACCCTTGGGGTTTTTTCTTCACTTCTTTCCTAATACTGTTCAGCATTACTGATGCGTACAGTTGTGTTGTTGCGTTTTGCCTCAGGGTGATGAAACGATGGCCCTGTGCGTGGGAGTTACACCAAAAAGGAAAGAGAATTTGGACAAATCTGTGCTGTTCTTGTTTAGGTGGAAGGGACAGAGCAAAACCTCTAACAAAGTATTACTGTGATGGAATATTTTGTTTACTGCTCCTCCAATAAAAAAATAAAATAAAAGCAATGTGTGATATAATCCATCTAGTGGCACAATACAATCTACCCAGCTGGAGGTAGGACTGCACTGGGAGTGCAGCTGCAAGGTTATAACCAAGCAGAAGCAAGTGTTTTTCTGCAAAATCTCAAATGAGATTCTTCTTAGCTGCTTAACAACAGAGATGTGGTTTGTCATACTCCCTTCTCAATCTTTACATAAGCATGAAGAACCGCTTTTCTTGTAGTCATTCAGTCATTTAAGGGTTGATATTTCAGGCTGGGGAGCTCCACTGATGTACATGTTCTGAAGTTCTAATCCTTGACACTCTGTGAATAAGTGTAGCACTTACTAAATAAGTATAAGATCATCCTGCTTCAGCTGTCAAGTTTAGGTTTCAGGTACGTGTATTTATTATATTCTAATTCTGAAAATTACTGTTGATTTCATTGTGAAGCGCGAAGGGTCTGTCTGGTTAGACCTTGTCTTAGGACTGGAATCTTTAGGGGGATCAGTCCATCTATGTAAACAGCAAAACATATTTCACGGAAATCTTCTCTTTCTTTTAGATGATAAATTATCTATTTAGATTCATGAAAAAGCATCATTAGAGCTGGATGTCCGTTAAGTAGTTAAAATAACACTCTACTGATTGACTATTTAATATGTATTTTCTTTATTTGTGTATACCGTGTCTCAGTAAAATAACTGGGGGAGATCTTTTATATGAACTTTAGTGTCCTGTATATAGCTGCATGTTTTTGAAATACAAGTAATTTGGGAAAAAAGTTTTTAAGAAAAAGTCACGAACAGAAGGTAAATGGTTTTACTGCTAATTTCTGCTTCAAGCACTAGGATGAGATGCTTTTTTCAGTTTTATACTGAGGTCTCAAGAGATACTGTATTTGTTAAATTGATATTAATTAGAAATAAGAGAGCAATTTAGTAGGTTTAGACTTGATTAAATTCTCCATAAAAGTCCAGATAGCTCTAATGAAGACAGAAGAACCTAAAACTGCTTTGTATTCCTTCTGCACTCAGTAGCAAAGCAACTGTTTAATGATTTCTACTTTGTAATAATTTGGGATTCTCAATTTTTTTTTTCATGTCACTAGTTGTATGAGTATTCAAATTCAATCTGATACCAGTGCGTGCAATTTCATTTGAAGTCAGCAAGAGGTGATGATTTGACGTAGAGTGTGGCAGTCTGTGAGATTACGATGGGGGAAATAATTTGAAAGTGTTGGATGATCTGTATGGGACCTCCTGTTTGCTGCTTCTGTAGTGAAATCCTAGAATCCAGTATACAATGTTTTTGTTCAAAGCACGCAATGCCTTCCAAAAAGGCCTGACGGTGAGAGGTTCTGTGTTTCCTGACAGCCATGACAAAACGATTCTAGCTCTTCTTGAGAGACTGCTGTGCTGAAAATGGCTATTTTGTACGTCCTCCTTAGGATTTAAATGCAGTGATGTTTATTTTGTAGTATTGTTTAACTGGTTCATGTTAAATAGTTGTTAGCACAACAAGCAGTTTTGATAATGCGGTTTTTCTTTGTGATCTTTTAAGGTTGTGCTGGTGAGATGGAACGAACCATTCCAGAAATTAGCAACCTGCGATGCCGATGGAGGAATATTTGTTTGGATACAGTACGAAGGCAGATGGTCTGTGGAGCTTGTGAATGATCGGGGAGCACAGGTTGGTGTGCATGTTGTCTATGCAGTCAAGTGCAAGAGTGATCAAGTCCTGAGAGGCAAAATGAAGAGGACAATGAATGGTGCTTTATACTTTTTGAAAGGAGTATGCAGGAATTGTCACAATGACACTTTGCAAGGATGGTTGCTTTATCCAGTAGCCGTGACATCAGAGCTACAACTGGGCTACCAATTGCCCTATCTAGTTCTGTGCAGTGCTGCCTTTCATTAAAACGGCAAAAAATTGCTACGTGTCCAATATACCTATTTTTTTTTGTCTTTGATACGTTAAGGTAAGCGACTTTACATGGAGCCATGATGGGACTCAAGCACTTATCTCCTACAGAGATGGATTTGTGCTGGTCGGTTCAGTCAGCGGACAGAGACACTGGTCTTCGGAAATAAACTTGGAGAGTCAGATCACCTGTGGCATATGGACTCCAGACGACCAACAGGTAATGGGGCTTTTATAGGTATTAATTGTATAGCTTCGATATGCTGTAGAATACATCTGTTAAAAAAGTTGTTAAATAAAACGGTCACTTATTAAGAACAGTTTCCCTCAAAACTGGTGCTCCCACAGGTGATGAAAATTTAATTAATCCTGTTGTTCTCGTTAGGCAATTACGATAATGTATAAAGTTACCTATAATCAGTTTTCACCCTGATTCACACGCAGTCTTATTCAAAGTTAGTTGTTTGAGACAGGAATCTGTAAGTGTACCCCTAATTTGTTGATGCAGTTGTCTTGAAAATGCATTTGAGCAGAGTTACAGCCTGGACTAGAAAACATCAGACTGGTCATTTCTCTATAGATCTATCCAGCCTGCACTTGCAGCATAAGCAGTTGATACGGTTGTGTTTGTCTTCACATGAGCAAATGGATCCAGTTGGTTCTGAGTGTCAGAAAGATCTCTCAGCCTTATGCAAACAGCATGATTTAAAAGACTGCTATTTTCCCAACTGTTGAGTCCAAAATTTGGCTGAGCTTCGAAAAAGCCAGTTAAGACGCTGCTCTTTACTGTTTTTCTAATGAAGCATATGATATTGGTCACATCACTTTATGAGCTAGCCCGTGGGTTTCATTTACAGAGTTTGCAGTGACCCCTTGCGATTCAGTATTGAGCTTACTGGAATGGTCTTTCCTTCTGCATGCTTGCTGTTGTTGTGGTTAATGTGTGTACAATATAATACTGAAAGAAATGATGGGGGTAGAGTAGTGCAAAGAGAAACTGTGATAAGTTTACAGCTGGATTATTTTCCTTCCTTCAGTTTTTTTCCTTAGAGTGCTATGCAAAGAATAATTATTTAATTATTGCAACACTGCTCTTTAAAGCCAGGGAGTCTAAGTGCCTCTTTTTGAATTTGAGGAAGTGTAAGTCTTGACAATAAATAATTTACTCAAGATCAAGAGGAAAAGACAAGCAGCAGAAGCAGGAGGGGAAACTAAGATCTAATAGCTCTCATTCCTGTGTTGTAAACACGAGGCTACCCCATTTGTGTGATGCTCAGTTGTTGCTGCTGTAGTTGGAAATATCTTTAATTGAGTATTTAATTTGGGGTGAGTGACTGCCTTTAATTCAATTTAGCCAGTATGTTTGTACTTTCTAATCTGGATCCTCTGTGCCTATTCCAGAAAACAAACACTTGTTCAGTGTCCAGATAAGCGCATTTGAACATAATGGCCAATTCCAGCTAGGTGAAAATCACTTCTTACGAGACTGCTGCTGACAAACTCACTGAAATAGAGACCAAAACCAGTCATGAGCTTGATGTTCTAACTATGGGGTTTGCGTGTTAATGGATGATGGATTTCTGTATTCTCCAGTGTTGGTGGAAAGAAACGATCTTCTAATATATATTTAAACATATTTGCTTCTGGAGGCATAAGGAAATACGATTCACTGAGGTTCTAAACAGGTGACTATGGTCATTTGAAACCAAAAAATAGAAAATTGAAGGGGAAAGGACATTGCATATGTTACACACAAATAAGCACGTAACGGAAATGGACACCCTTCCTAGGTTATCTCCTTATCTGATTTCTCTCCTGTTTTATATCTGTGCAAATGGGAACAAAATATTCTAGTCTAGAGTAGCTTCAGCATCTTCCCTATTGCCTGATGTCAATCCTTGTCAATACAGTAAATGAAAGATAAGTGTCAAAATTTAAATTTATATTTTCATACTATTCTTTTTGTTACTCCTCTGGCACTGTGAAAGTATTCCTGGAAAAGGTTACACTCCATGGTCCCATCACCTTTAAAACAATTAACTTGGAAAGTTAAATTTCCAAGGGGAATATATTCTTAAGTATCAGGTTTCTATCATCCTGATAAAAATTTGCTCAATATAGCCTGTCTGTTCACCTCAGTCTTTGGTTCTCTTGACTTTCTCCCTCAGTCCTCTGTTGTGTGCGTCCTCCTCTTTTCCTCAGGGCTTCATTTTCCATCTTCTCTTTGGTCTGTTCAGCACCAGTAGGTTGTCAACTCTGTCACTCCTCACCAGGGCTGTGTGGCTACACTGCAAGAGGAGGGTAATCTCCTTTATGTCCTTGCTGTGCTTTGACACAGGCTTTTAAGTAAAGGACCTGAGGTAGTGGCTGATGCCACCTGTGGTTGAAACTCCATGGCTAACACTTCCCAAAGTCTTTTGAGATGGGATGAGAGCTGGGAAGATGGCCAGGGTGGAGTATAGTCTTGCAGGAGTTGAGCATATATATTTGTGTCTTTTAACTGATCTGGTATGTGCTTTGCCCCGACGAAGTTATTGGCTGATTTTATTAATACTAGGTGCAGCTATGCTGCAGATACACATAATAGGAAGACTTTGCAGGACTGGATCCTGTGTATCTCAAGCAGAGGACCATACTTGGGTTAAACTCAGACAGATGGGATCACTCAGGAGTGTGACCTTCCTTTTTCTTTTTTGAAATGTGTTTTTTTTCAGGGCTACAGGAGGCTGTAGTAGAGCCTAGTTCCTCAAGGTCATGTGGAGTATTTTCTGGTGAGAAGGCTCTTGTAGGGTTGAAAAGTATATTTGAAAAGATAAGTGAATTTGAAATATTGAAGAATACCCTGTCTTAAGACAGTCCTGTGTTGTTGTACCACGCTTGCTTGCAAAGAGGGAGTGTACATATCAAGTAGATTGAATGACTTCCCAAGCAGGAAAAACTTGAGTTTCTTCTAGCTCATCTAGCCAACAGATTGATTTATAATTATAGAAGCAAAGTCAATAAGTAATTGAGGATTTTTCTTAAGCCCACAAGTCATATAAAATATCTTGCCAGTGCTTCATCTCCCCTCCTGTGTGCTTGCTCAGCTCCTAGTGATATTTTTCAATCAACTTCTGCCCTTGGGACTTCCTCTCTCATTCCTTCTCCCAGATTTTACCTCTTAGAGAGGCTTATCTCTGTTCATGACAAGAGAAAGACACAGTGTCAGAGAACTGTAGAAGGGTCTGGTTATCCTCTTGTTTAGAGCAATATAGTGTAATTCCTTGGACTTCACTGGCGTTGTTTCATTTGCTGTTTCTTTGTGTGAGACGGAGATCAGAAGGAAATCACTGTCCAGTAGAGGGAAGCCTTGGTGAAAGTGAATGAGGGTATTTTAAATCCTGGATATCCCAAGAGGTGCTATTAATCTATATTTGTACCCAGCATCTCAGCTAGTGTAAATTATTAGACTTTTCTGAGGCTGTTAAGAGCCCATTTCTATTTTCCCCCCCTCTTCTTTCCTTTTGTAAGCTTGTATTTGTGGAAATTCAGGGCCTGACCAGCATTTTCTTTGCCCAGGACATGACAGACAACAGGTACATGAGAAGTTTGCCAGCATACTTCCTTCTGTTTGCTTTGAAAATCAGTGTACAAGCAGTTAGCTAATTTGAATTGCTAGTAGGTACAACATATAACTATTGTACGTGGTCTCATGACAACACAACATGCATTAATACCAAGAATGTGTAAGTACAGGCCCCAGATTTCAGGCTGTTCTGTGTCTAATCATACTAAATTCTGCTCTCGGTGAAGAGAAAGGCATCACAGCAGTAGGAGCATCTACTGTGTGCGCTCCAGGGTCTTCTCACACTGGAAGAAAACCTGTAAGACCACTAGCGGATGAAACCAATTTGTTTCAAAACACAGAGTGCCAGAGGTCTGTATGTTGGTTTTTATTAAAAAAAAAAAA
>WHYT01016826.1:3438-35699 GCA_009806455.1 Tetrax tetrax
GGACAGTGTCAAAAGCTTTGCACAAGTCCAGGTAGATGATATCCGTTGCTCGTCCCTTGTCCACCGATGCTGTTACCCCGTCATAGAAGGCCACCAAATTGGTCAGGCACGATCTGCCCTTGGTGAAGCCATGTTGGCTGTCACCAACCACCTCCTTGCTCTCCATGTGCCTTAGCATGGTTTCCAGGAGAACCTGCTCCATGACCTTGCCAGGCACGGAGGTGAGGCTGACTGGCCTTTAGTCCCCTGGATCTTCCTTGTTTCCCTTTTTAAAAATTGGGGTTATGTTCCCCTTCCAGTCATCGGGGACCTCACCAGACCACCACAATTTCTCAAATACAATGGCCAGTGGCTTGTATTTGAGACTTCCTCCGCCAGTTCCCTCAGGATGCGCGGATGGATCTCATCAGGCCCCATGGACTTGTGCACCTTCAAGTTCCTCAGATGTTCCCGAACCTGCTCTTCGAGCACAGTGGGTGGTTCTTCATCCTCGCAGTCCCTGCCTGTGCCTTCCACAGCTTGGGTGGAGAGACAAGAGCCCTTATCGGTGAAGACTGAGGCAAAAAAGTCATTGAGTACCTCAGCCTTCTCTGTGTCCCGGGTAACGAGGACACCCGTTACCTTCTGGAGGGGGCCTACATTCTTGGACTTTCTTTTGTCCCCTACATACCTGTAGAAGCTTTTCTTGTTACCTTTTATATCCCTGGCCAGATTCAATTCCATCAGGGCTTTAGCCTTCCTCACCCGATCCCTGGCCGCTCGCACAGCCACTCGGTAGTCCTCCCAGGCTACCTGTCCCCACTTCCACCCTCTATAGGCTTTCTTCTTTACTTTCAGTTGGTCCAGGAGCTCCTTGCTCATCCACGCTGGCCTCCTGGCCTTTTTGCCAAATCAGTTGTTTAGTTTTAAACTCCATGTAAACCCCAACTCAGTCTCAATATGGCAATTTTAATATCCTTTCTGTTGGGGGAAGAACCCCCTGCAGTTGTTGTTCGTATATGGTCATTATTCACACAGCCACATGTCCGTGTTCTTATACTTAATTTGAGAAACACAGGAAATAAACCCCTGGTCCCTCTGAGCCGTGTCTCATGTGTTCCTGTGCTCCAAGACAAGAGAATTGTAGGTCACCTAGCTTGAAACTTTGATTCCCAGAAGTGTCCCTGTGCAGTCTGTTAGGGGTCATCTATGGGATCACTTTAACTATTGGAGAGTTTTCTGAAGTCTAATGTGAATCTTGTTCACACTCTAGTTCTTTTCATTGTGGGCATGCAGCTATTACAATTAATAAATTTTGTCTTTTGAAACTAATTTTCTTAGATTTTTGCCTCATTTGTCTTGAGATATGATGCTTAAAATGGACACTGTTCTAGCTGCAGCAGAGTAGACGTCCCTCATCTGCTGTACATATATGTCTGCTCTATACATGCCATACATCCAGAAGTTTTTTACAACAGTAGAGCACAGACTCAAGCTCAGCATGTGGTCTTTGATAACCTCCAAATTATATTCTGTGAACTGGTTGCCAAGCCACTATTGTATTTGTGCCACTTACTATTCCTACTTACCTGCTGTTCTTTGTAATTCAGAAAAAGCAAATGCGTTCTCCTTATTTCACACCTCTTAACCAATTTGTCAGGATCATTTAAAACTTGAGGGGCCTCTGAAGAGCTGGCAGTCCTGTCAGGTTGGTATTGGCAGCACGTTTAATAAGCACATTGTCATGTTACCCAAGTCATTGATGTGAATATGGAACAGTATCTGACCTTGGGCATTCAATGCAAAACCTCAGACCCCACTTGAGTCATCTTTTTTGGTTTGACAGGGTGCTACTGATGAGTAGTCCTGGGATGCAGTTTTCTACCCTGTTGTGCATTCATATTGCTGTAACTGGCTAGACCATGTTTTCGTAATTTGACTATTGCAGTGTTGTATGAGGTTCAAAACCAAATCAAAATCTGTCATATTTACAGTTTCTTTTTTTCCCCTAAGACTAGTCTAACCAGATGAAAAAAGAAATCTGTGCTAGTTTGATTGGGTTTTTATGTCCTCCTACAGTCTCAGAGTTTGTGTTCAATATTTTTCTGGGAATAAAAATTAAGCGAAGTGGTTACAATTCTCTAGATCCCTTTTTTTCCAGGATAGATGCTGTTTATCTTCAGTCTCTTGTGACTACTTGTACTGGCTCTGGCCAGGATGGAGTTAGTTTTCTTCATAGCAGCTCCTATGGTGCTGTATTTTAGATTTGTGACCAAAACAATACTGATAACACACTCATGTTTTAGCTATTGCTGAGCAGTGTTTGCACAGCATCAAGGCCTTCTCTGTGTCTCACTCTGCCCCCTCAGTGAGTAAGACTGAGGGGGCACAAGAGGTTGGGAGCGGACACAACCAGGCGGACAACCGGAACTAACCAAAGAGATATTCCGTGCCACATCATGTCAGGCCCAGCAACAAAATGGAGAGGAGGGGATTTAGGGAGGTTAGCCATCTTTTGCTTGGGAATTGGCTGGGCATCAGTCTACCTGTGGGAGGTGGTAGGTGATCGCCATTGCATCAGTTCGTTTTGTTTTCTTTCTTTCTTCCACTTCTTTGCTTGTTAAACAATTTTTCTCTCTACCTGCAAATTTTCTTGGTTTTACTCTTTCTTTTCTCTTTCTCCATCCCACTGGCGGCTTTGAGGGGAAGTGAGTGAGTGGCTAGGTGGTGCTTAGCTGCCTACCAGGGCTAGCCCACAATAGTCCTAGTGTTTCCAAGAGATATTTACTGGTAGTATCACCATGGCACAAGGTAAAAACACATTCTCTATGCTGTCCTGCTTCTGTCAGTCTTCAAAATAATGTGGTTTTTTTTTCTTACCACGCTAATGTCACATTTTAGGGATTTGGGGTATTGGAGTTGCAACCCAGAAAGCAAACTTGAATCAAATTCCACTTGGTCAAGATGTCCATAGCCTGGTGATGAGGAATGATGGAGCTCTCTACTATAACAATGAGGAGAAAAATAGACTACCAGCAAACAGCCTTCCTCAGGAGGGCGATGTGGTGGTGAGTTTCTTAAGGCTTTTTTATCTTCCCCAGCTCTTCCCAGATTCCTGTTATTTACAGCTCTGTGGTCAGACTGACCGTTTCAATCAAATTGTTCGGTTTGCATCTCCCAGTATGGAAAGTGCTGATACAAACTCCTGTTGTATTTGAATGGATCAGCAGCCTGGATACCAGTGAACTTCATTCTCGGCATTCATTTCAGTTTCTGAATGGGGGACAGACTTTACCAGTGTTTGAAAAGTCACTTCTAATGGTCTGTTGCAGTATCTACCTGACAGATAACTCTCATGACAGTGATCCTACGTTGCTGGAGATGGGACCTTCCCAAACAAATAATGTTCTAGGATGCATTACATGCCCAGCTGAACTCAAAATCCCATAGCTAACTGGTTAATGATTAGAAAGGCAGAGCTGAGCAGAGATAGGTCCTGGATGATAAATGGATCGTAATTTTAGCCAAACTTTCGTAGAGAAGGAGAGATACTAAGTGGGGAGATGATAATGCTCACGGGGAAAATGGTTAAGAATGAGAGCAAATGGAAAATCTTAAGAGTTTTTGTACCTTACTGTTCCAGGTTTCTCAAACCATCTTTAAGTGTTTTATTGCCATTGTTTTCTCAATGTCCTGTTAGAGATTTATTTTCAAAAATGCATGGGAGCAATGCAATGAAATTTAGATAATTTGTCACTACTACTTTTTCTTGCTGGGTAATCTTGCTTCTATATAGCAATAGTTAGAAATTTCATCTTTAGAAGCCCCAGACAGCTAAGGTTGATGCCTCCATCCTTTACACTCAGATACTATATTATTCTTTTAATCCCCTTCTGAAATTGGTTTTGGTTTAGGTGTTTTTTTTGAGGGTTGCAGGCTGTTTCAGGGTTTGGTCAACCCTGAAGAGATTCAATTAATCACAAAAAAGTAGCTGATATGTTGCTGTTAACTCCCTAGATTTCATAAATTTCGATTTATTTTGTTCTGTCACGAAAATAGATTTCTGAAGTACTGAATGACAACACAAATTGTCACACTCAGCCATACCAAAACAGTGAGAAAAATAATTTAGCTAACAAATAAGTAATTTATTACCTTGTTAGTGCTCGCTCTCTGCTCTGTAATCAGCATATTTATAGCATTGTGTATGAAACCATGGTCTGTTGCTGCTGGCAGCGTGAGCGAGCTGAGAGAGGTTTCAGTGTGGAATTATGGACAGAAAAAAATTCATAGCATCGCTAATGATTAAAGTTATTTCCATGAGGTGATACAAACAAGAAGACAGCAAACTGCTTAATATTCAAAATCACTGAAAATTTTGTATTTCTTTAACATGGTGACGAATAGTTTGGAAATTTGTTTTGTAAACTTAGTAAGATGCAGCATGCAGTACTGTGTTGCATCCAAATTGAATGACTGCGTAGGAATCCTGAGTATTTGAAAATACAAATCTTACTAGCAATTTATTAACTTCTAGTCCTTTGCAGGAATGTTTCAAGTGAGGTTTTCTAGGATGCTGTGGTTTGCATAATAGTGTTAAAATTTGCCTGTGGCTAAGAAAGCTAAATTAAGTAGCAATCTTATGTGTATAAACTTGTGGATGTTTTTTTTGTTAATTTTCTGTACTTTGCAGGGCATTACATATGACCATGTAGAATTAAATGTATATTTAAATGGAAAGAACATGCATTGTCCAGCTTCAGGAATCCGAGGGACTGTCTATCCAGTGGTCTATGGTAAGTCAGAGATTTTTTCAAACTCTTTCACAGTATGGACAATATTTTTGTACCAGTTCTGTCTTGTGAGCTATGTATTCTTCGTCTCACTTAAATGGAACACACATCAATCATTTATTTTCGGCAACTACATGAAATTGCATGAAAATACAAACCTAGGAAAATACCTAGGAAAATACAAACCTAGGAAGTGTATTTTCACCTCATTTTTAATGCTGCTTAATAGCTAGGGAAAAAAGCACCACTTACTGACTGCTTACAGTGACCACATCCAACAAGCTGGGGAGTTACTCCGCTCGGTCTAAAAATTGCCAGGTAAAACAACTGTGAAGCATATGAAAAAAGAAAACAACAAATTCAAAGTAATGTAGACTAGTGGGGTAGTCTGATTTATCTCTGAAGCTTGGTATTTACGCCTGTTAATTTAACGTACTTCATAAATGCATTCAGTGTTAGCGAATAGATACTGAATTGCTGTTTGTTTTCTTATGGAAGTAATAACTTTAATGTACTAGTACAGCTGCTTGCTGTGTAGTGGTACTATACCAAATTGATGCTGGGTTTTGAAATCCAACAATTGGTGAGCAAATTGTGGTAGCTGTTTTGCCAGCAACCATCAATACAACACAGCAGTTTTGAACAAGAAACAAATAGCATAGCCAATTAATCCCTGCATAGGCAGTTTAAGAAAGAATTTATGAATTATGGAAGCTGGAATTTGGCCAAGACATGTGTTAACAATTTACTCTTCTAGAACTTGGCGGTGGTTTTGTAGTTCCCAAGTAGTCAGAATTCTGTTTAACATCTCATCTGAAAGGCAGCACTTCCCCTAGCTCAGTGCGCAATCAGCTCTGCGCTCTGGGTTGGCTCGTAACTTGCAGCCAATTGTAAACTGCTCACCAGGTTCCCTGTAGGTGTAATACAGGGAACCTGGTGAGCAGTTTACAATTGGCTCTGGCATCTCCAGTTTGTCTTTATGCCTGTGAGAGCTTCATCTAAGTAGCACCCTCTTCCAAAATCATTTTGCTCTTGAGATACCATTAGCTATGTGATGTGGATATTTTTTTTTAATTTCATGGTTGGTTCCTAATGAACTGTTGGCATGTTCCCATGTCTATCTTTGATACATTTGTAATTTTGAATTTTATGAACAGGAAGAAAATACTCTAGATGTAGAGTATTTTGTAGAGCCTTTGGGGGCTATAAACGGAGCTGGCAAATTATGTCTTTCCAAGCTGTTAGAGTGGAAATTGGTTTTATGTGGTCATTTTGTGATGTGTTCTTAAGCCACATGATGGCGCTGCTAAAATGCTGTGGCAGGCAGCGGCTGCTCTGCGGCACTGCGGGATCGCTGTGCAGAACGGTTCACAGGCGGCGGGAAGAGAGGGGCTGTGTGGTAATTGATTGTTACATCTTCCCCGTATTTTGGAAATGGTGTTACATAGCGTGGAGAATGCAGGTAGCTTTCAGAAAACATTCAGTGGCATGTTAGCCTGCTGTAAATCATCTTTTTCTCTAGCTAATAAAGTTCTCTGCCTGGTGAATGCAATGGCCTTTTATTGCCAGGCTTTTATTATCATCTTCTACAAGTGGGCATAATTTCATTGTAATTACCATGTTTTATACATACACATATACAACTGAAGCCTGCAAGTCTCTTTCGAATGGCACTTCCTTGGTGTAAACTTTAAATATAAATGTCCTTAATTTAATGTGAACTTCTAGTTGTCTGAAAGGACTCGACCATAGAGAAGAGTTTCTTAAGCATTTACCTTGTCTGTGATTCAGACTAGAACTGTAGATATCTTTCAAAAAGAAACATGATAGAGGAGTCAAACGTGATGTCAAGTCTGAGAATGTAAAACAGAAAAGTGAACCTCAGGCACTTTTGCTTAAGTGCTACAGAACTGTACAGGTACACTAACGGGAGTTTTAACTGAGCCTAGGAGGGAGACATTCCTACCTTGGCTCCCAGTTAGCCCTGCTAACACCCCCAGTGAAGTCAGAGGTAGCATTCTCATGACTTCACCAAGGACCATTACTCACTAAAGTGAACAGCAGGAAACAGAGGTGATTTGCTCTCCTTGGGTGTAGGGCTTTAGCAAATTTTTAAAAATTTCTTTTATCGTATATATGTAATGAACGTATTGAAGAATATTCTTCAAGCTTTGAGCACAGTATGTAATCTAGTAAGATGGTGTAATACGGGATCAAACTGGAAGTGTTCTTTCTCTAATTCTTTCTGCTTGGTTCTCTTCTACAGTTGATGACAGTGCCATTCTGGATTGCCAGTTCAGTGAATTTTATCATACACCTCCACAAGGGTTTGAAAAGATCCTCTTTGAGCAGCAAATCTTCTGAATGTCTTCGTACTGAAAATTTGCACCCTGCACTGTTACAAAAGCTTTGTCATCTTAAATAAAGCTTCACATTACTTTTAGGAAACATATCTGTATTTTTAGTAAGCATTTGTGACTGTTTTCTGCAGAATTAATGTTAACTGCAGAGCCAGGTGACTGTGTTGCAAATGTGAGATTTCTGGCAATGTTTTGTGGTTGGAAATTAGTGTTTTAGGGCAGGGTTTTTCTGATTTGTACTTGATACATAATGAGACTAAGAGGTATTATTGACATCAGTATTACGTTCAGTGTTTTGAATAAACTGGAGCTCTGTAAAGCCAATAGTTCTTATGCATATGATAGCTATGGAGATGGATAGGTCTCATGATTTTTTCACAACTTTTTTTTCACACAGAAGTTATGTACTTTGTATAAAGGAAGCACTGTGTTTCTAGTCTGTGATTTGGAGTTGCAGTGTCCCAGTTGTGCACAATGACTAATAATACGATGGCATAACTAGATACTTTTTTTTTTTTTGAAGTGTGATTTAATTCATTCCCTCAACCTTAGACCGCAAATATAACTTATCTATTTCTCCATTTGTTTTTATTGTGACAAATGATAGAACACTTTCTAGTAATACTTTTTTGTTGAACCTCAAAGAGTAAACCTGAACACTTTCTGTGTTTTTGAGGACCACCATGCTGTGTTACTCTGAGAGAGTAAGTAGAGATCACTCAACTTGGGTATGCAAAGACTCAGGTGAAGTGTAGGAGATGTTATGGTGAAGCCTTACGTCTAAACTGTAAATTAGATTATTCTTTTATGGAATATCATATTTAATTTCTTTGTGAATCATTTATAAATGATTAATGGCTAAGACATTGTTCTAAAATGTGATACCCTTGAATATAAATTGTGAGATGCTTTTTCCCCTCTTGTTATGTATTTAATATACTTACTAGAAGAATTTTTATTGTAAAGAAAATCTTCATAATGGATGTGGTTTTTTTTTGTTTTGCCTCTTCCTGGGTTAATGCATTTGCATAAATGAACTATTTTATTTAAATATTTTTAGAAATTATCTGATTCTGAAATTTTCAAATACAAACAGCTTTCTCAAACCCTTTCACCTTATGATTTCTGCATCTGTCTTTTCATTCTAAGTGGCCCGTGTTTTCTTTCCTTTTAGCCTTGCTGTTGCATGACAGCATTGGGTAGAACTTTTCAACCTGAAAGCAACGATGCCCTTGTCAGCATTATGGTATGAAGCTGGGGAGATTAGAATGCAGCTCTGTAGTTCCCCCCTTAAAATCTTCTCTGCTTTGCTGTGGTCAGATACGTAATCTAAGTTATACAAAATATTCATATGTCTTGTTTCAGTTCCCTCAGCAGATATTTCAAGCAGTGTCCCTAGTAGACGTGGGAGCAGCTGTCCCTGCAGGGGCAGGGGCTTCCACAAAGATTGAGCTTCCGATGGCTGACCAGCCCTCCACATCCCAGATTGCAGGGAGTGCCTGGGACCTCTCTTGAGGCTAGGAGAGATGGCCCTCTGTCCTTCAGGAGGTGTGCTGTCTTGGGAAAGCTGTGCTGCCAAATGGAGGCGTTACAGGAGGAAGCGAGCAGGCTGCACCACATCAGAGAAGATGAAAGGGAGATAGACAGGATCTTCTCTGAGACTTAACAGCTTGAAGAGCCTCAGACCCCATCTGCAGCAGGAAAGCAGGCAGTGTCTACCTCGCACCATCAAGAAAAACCTCTGGAGATGGGGAAGGATGGAAGCTGATGACTTCTAGCACTAAGAGAAAGGTTCCTGCCACACCTAAGGCCTTACAACTGCAAAATAAAACAACTTAAAACTGCACTGTCCTTAAAGCTGAAGAGAAGGGAGATGTGCTTTCAAGCAAAGAGCCTGGTCCACCTAATCCTAAACCATGCAAGACTCCCCGGAATAAATGGTGAGTCATTGCAATGGGTGACGCCCTGCTGCAGGAGACAGAGGCACCCATCTGTCGACCCAACCAATCATCTGAAGATATTTGCTGCCTTCTGAGGGCCACGATCTGGGATGTTGTGGAGGAACTACTGAAGCTTGTGCAGCCCTCTGACTACAACCCCCTGCTGTTATTCCATGTGGGCACTACTGATCATGCCAGGGGAAACATGGATAGTATCAACAGACTACGGATCTCTGAGAGCAGTAGTATGGGCATGGGGGCCCAAGTGGTGGTTTCAATCCTGCTGGTGAGGGGAAAGGGAGTGAGGAGGAGGGGACTAATAGGACACCTCAGTAATTGGCTGCCAAACTGGTGCTGGCAACAGGATTTTGGCTTCTGTGACTGTGGGACCCTGTTTGTACCTCAGCATCTGCTTGGGAGAGGTGGGATCCACCTCAGTAGGTGCAGCAGATCTATTTTCACCAGTAGGATGGCTGACCTTATCAGGAGGGCTTTAAACTGAGAATGACGGAGGAGGGAGAGAGTGAGGGATTGTCAGACACGTTCGCTGAGCAAAAGGCATGGGGTACTGGGATCACAGAGACTGGGCGGGATACTTCCCATGACTGGAGTGCTGTGATGGATACAGGATCTTTAGGCAGGGTGGAATGGGAAGACAAGAAGGGGGAGTTGCCCTTTACAGGAAAGAGCAGCTGGGCATGGATGAAGAGTCAACTAAGAACAGTTTATGGGTTAGGAGTAAAGTGAGGATGGGTAAAGGTGCCCTTAGAGTGGATGGCTGCTGTAGGCCACCTGACCAGGAAGAACAAGTGGATCAGGTTCTCTGTAGACATACAGGAGCAGCCTCAAGTTTGTAGGCCATGGCCCTCATGGGGGACTTCAGCCTCCCCAATACCTGATGGAGGGACAACACAGCAGGACAGAAGCAGTGCAGGAGGTTCCTGGAGTGTATTGATGATAACATCCTTCTCCAAGTGATAGAAGAGCCAATGAGGAGAGGTGTTCTGCTGGAGCCTGTACTTAGCAGCAAGGAGGGGCTTGTTGGGGATATGAAGGTCAAAGGCAGCCATAGCTGCAGTGACCATGGGATGGTGGAGTTCAGGATCCTGAGAGCAGGGAAGAGGGTGAAAAGCAAGCTCACAACCCTGGACTTCAGCAGAGCTGACTTTGGCCTCTTCAAAGATCTGCTTGGAAGAGTCCCGTGGGCTAAGGCCCTGAAAGGAAGAGTGGCCCAGGAAAGCTGGTTAATATTCAAAGATCTCCTCCTCCAAGCTCAAGAGAGTTTCATCCCAACACAGAGGAAGTCAGGCAAAAATGCCAAGAGGCCTGGGTGGATGAACAAAAGAGCTCCCAAGGAAGCACGCAGAGAAGCAAAGACAGGTAGGCTGGGAGGAATACTGAAACGTTGTCTGAGCATTCAGGGACAAAGTTAGGCAAGTTGAAGCTCAAATGAAATCTAATCTGACTAGGTATGTCAAAGAATTCAAGAAGGAATTCTAAGAGTATATAGAAGACAAAATGAAGCCTAGGGAAAATGTACACCCATTGATCAATGAGATGGGAGACCCAGTGACACAGGCCATGGAAGAGGCTGAGGTGCTGAATACCTTCTTTGCCTCAGTCTTTGCTAGTAAGATGAGCCTTCAGCAATCCCACAGACCAGGGGGAAAGGTTAGAGCAAGGAAGATGTACCCTTGGTGGAAGAAGATCGTATTAGGGAAGACTTAAGCAAACTGAGCATGCATAAGACCATATAATAGACTTGAAATAATTATATATGTATCCTGCATCTGGGTTGGGACAACCTCTGGTATCAGTACAGGCTGTGGGATGAAGGGATTCAGAGCAGCCCTGCCAAAAAGTACTTGGGCATACTGGTGGATGAAAAGTTCAACATGAGCTGGCAATGTGTGCTTGCAGCCCAGAAGGCCAACGGCATCAAAAGAAGTGTGGCCAGCAGGTTGAGGGAGGTGATTCTGCCCCTCTATTCCACTCTGGTGAGACCTCATGTGGAGTACTGCATCCAGTTCTGGAGCCCCCAACATAGGAAGGACATGGAGCAGTTGGAGAGGGTCCAAAAGAGGGAATGAGGAAAGGCTCGCTTGAGAGAGTTGGGGTTGTTAGCCTGAGAAGGCGCTGGGGAGACCTTATAGTGGCCTTCTGGTACCTAAAGGGAGCCTACAGGAAAGATGGGGAGAAACTCTTCAGTGGGGCCTGTTGCGACAGGGCAATGGTTTTAAACTGAAAAAGGGTAGATTTAGATTGGAGATAAGGAGATTTTTTACAATGAGGGTGGTGGAACACTGGCACAGGTTGCCCAGAGAGGTGGTGGATGCCCCATCCCTGGAAACATTCAAGGCCAGGTTGCATGGGGCTCTGAGCAACCTGATCTGGCTGGAGATGTCCCTGCTCCTTGCAGGGGGGTTGGACTAGATGACCTTTAAAGGTCCCCTCCAACCCAAACTATTATATGATTCTATGATATATACATACATAATTTTTTATTTTTTTATAGATATAAAAGTAAAAGGAAGATGTGTGTCCTTTTTCCTTTCAGTATCTTTCAACAGTGCTTTCAATAGTGCTTCTTTGCCATGAAAGACTACTGAGATGAAAGCGCTTCTTGTGGAATTATATTTGTCACGTTCCTGGGGAAAGGAGGAAGTATTAAAATTCTTATCACTTCATCTAACTGCATCCAGCAAACAACTTTTCTGAAGTCTGCTCTGTTTAAGTATATTTAACAGTAAAAGCTGCCACCTTGAGCTTAATGTAGACTTGCTTTAAAATACAGAAAATATGTCTTCTTCAAAGCTGGTGTTTGAAATGGAAAATATTTTGGTAGATACAAAATATTCAAAATAGCTGCTAAATTCACCAAAAAAAAACATGAAAAGAGCCTACTTTTATAGCTCAGACTTGCTAATTTCTCATCTTAAACAGAGTAAGATGCATTTGTAATACCACACAATGTAACTACACCTCTTGTGTATGAAATCAGAAAACTTCTTGTTCTGTCACTGGTGACAAAGGGAAACTGTATAAAATAAGGAAAGGGGGAGGGTGAATAAAAGATTATTACCATCTATTTATCAAAATGTAAAGAGAGGAAAATTTTCACCTGAAAATAAGTTTTGTGGTGATAGTTCATAAGAGAAGCAAGCATGCAGTTAGCTCCATTGTACAGGTAAGAAGATGGGCCACAGAAATAGAATGTGAGTTAACCTGTGTCTCAGCATGTCATTTCAGCTTCTGGCAATAAACCCAGATGTTTTCCCAGATGTGTTCCCAGTCCCAACTTTCTCTGAGACATAAGATGCAATACCTGCTCTTAAAAGTTGCACTAGAAAGTAATTCTCTGTTCAGAGTTAGTAATATATTTACTCGTAGCAAATTCATTTTAATAAGAATGAATCATGCTTCCCAGTTAAATGGTTGAGGTATTTCCACTAATTGTTTGTATCCAAATATTTTCTTAATTTTTGAATGTTGCAATTTGGACACCCTATCTCTTTGAGTGCAAAATTTCATATTGACTAATCCTTATCCGAGCCCATTTGAGATTATACTGTGGCAACAAGATAGGAAGTCTGAACCAGACTTTAATTGCTCATCCACAAATGAATAGAACCGACAGGGCACAGGTTGCATATAGATCAGTTGAGCTGTTATTTTTGTGATACTGGAACTGTTCATGGTGCTTCAGGGGTAGATGAAGTCAGGTAGTACTATTTTAGGAGCTTAAAATCCTAATTAGGTACTATAAAGCTAGAAATATCTGTCAAGAATTGCCTGAAAAGGTCCTCTTCCACAAAAGAATCATGGCAGGACACGGTAATATAGATGCTCTGCAAAGAGAAATTTTGTGATGTGCATTGGTTCCCTTAAATGCCACTGACAGCAGTTCTACTCCCAGGCCTACAAAGAGCACTCAGAGATGGCAGGACCTGCTATTCAGGTGCAAACGTTCATGAGAATACAGACTTGCATGTGTATTCACACTTTTTTTCCTTTCTGCAGGCTTTCTTTGAAGTACACTGCTGTGCGTAGAGCTATGTGCAAAAAAAAAAATAGAAGAAACGGGGTCCTAGTAATTGATGTGAATTTCTTGGCCTTGTCTGAGTGAGTTCTTAGATTGTTTTTGCAGTACTTGCTCACCTTTGTTATCAGTTTGTGTTGATGTTGCTGTGTATATTGACAACCGATCAAGCTCGTGTCTGAGATAAGGTTTTGCAAGAGTCCACAAGCAAATCAGAGAAACAGATTCTTATGCATCTCTCTGAAACCAGGCTGTAAGGCCCAAGGATTCAGCTCCCCCAGCATTCCTGGTGTGTGAAGAGCCAATGTTGCTTTTGGAAGCAGGGTTAACTATTACCTCTGGCTGTGGGGAGGGAACCTGGTTGCATAAATGTGTCCAAAACTATGCTGCCTAGGTATTTGCAAGAACCCTGTGACAGGAGATTTGGAACAAAGCTAAGTGCCAAATGATTTTCTTCACTGTTCCTTCCCCTACCTAGTTCCACAATAAAGTACTTTTTATTGACATCTTGGATATGGATTTCTAGACAAAAGCTCAAGAGGTTAGGAGAGCTCTCACATGTGCGGTCGCAGATCTGTTCCTGAATGCTTGATGTAAGCTCTGTGTTGAGGCAAATCTTGGTGGCTTGGATGCTGAATTTTTGCAGGTAGAATATTTGCAAGAACAAACGGTTAGTAGGACCAATTCCTTCCTAGCTTGTTGGAGAGCCCTTTATTTTTATCCACACCCCGCCCCCCCCCAATCCAGACATTTGAGATTTTAGCTTTTTCCTTGCCCCTTTTGTAGCCCTGTGTGGGACCTAAAGAAACCCACCTGATCTGACTGCCAAGATGAGTCAGCAGAAGAGCTCTTTATCTCCCAACGTGGTCCAAACGTCTGACACTTCTAGGGAAGAGAAATAGTTGCTTAGACACTGGAATTTCCTTTGCTGCAGTCAAGAGAGGTAGGCTGGGGATTAAATGAGATTGAAAGAACATTCTTGTGGGGAGTCATCTGCTAAAATGTCAGAAATTCAGTGTAAAGGGAAGTGCGTAAATTAAACTAAGGTCACATTTCCCTAAATCCAGAAAATGTCAAGAAAAAAAAATATATCTTCGTGTATATGTATTTAGGTTGCATTGTGCCTGCAACCTAATTCAAGATAATACAGGGAGAGCAAAAATAGAAAAGTCACATCCACGGAAAACTCTGGCACGTTTAGCAGACAAGACAGTTCCTAGCTTCAAGAAACATGAAGACTTGAGTCATATTTCTTGGATGCGCTCATTATATTGGCAAGTGGTGCATGTTAAAGTCCCCATTGTTGAGAAATTTAAACTCCCTTTTGCCTTAAAATATCTGTACTCAGTATAAGACGGCTTATGACCTTTTCATAAGTGAAAAAGTATTATACTGAATAATGCTTGCAGTAGTTTGGTGAGGATTTTGTGTGGAACAAGTGCAGCTCTTGGCCAAAGTAAACTCTGGTAAAATCGAGATAAGCTGGTGGGAGCGGCTTGTTTCATGCAAGTTGGTAGCATGCTCCAGACAAAGTCACCTTTTCCTGTGTGTAGCATGGAAATGGTGCTTCCCGCTCCAGAGGGATGTCAGGAGAACACATCTAGGGAGCATGCGGCAGCCGGGGCCACGTTGAGACTGCTTGTACCGTAATGCCTGTCATAACTCCATCTCTCTGTTGTCTGAGGAATCAAGTCTGAGCAGTCTGAATCACTGATGACTGATTTGAATGTAGTAGTTATAACTACTAATATAAATTAAGCTCCTTGAGTAGGGGGTGTGAACACACCTTCAGATGTTACAGTAAAGGAAGGGCCATCTAATTATCTTAAGAGTCTGTATTTTGCCAGAGATTTCTTTAGGAGAGGATTGGGCTGCATATAGCCCGTTTCCTCATTTCTTGTATAATTCATCATCTTCTCTTCATCTGCTCTAAAGTACCATTTTCCCACTAGTGTTAAAACAAGTGATATGCCAGCCATTTATTTGTCACAGGCTGACAATTCCCAAATTCTGGGAAACTTTGTTGCTACTTAAAAAGCGATGGGCAAGATAATCCTGTCGGCAAGACCCCTGTGGGAGACGCATGTCACGCAGCAAAAGAGTTCTGCTGATGCTGTTTGAATTATTTCCTCAAACAGAGTGAGCGGTAGTGACAGATGGCCTTTTTTTCCTTTTCTCCATGTATTGCTGGAGCTTTTCCTCGCAGAGCCATGCTGGTTAGGATAAGGAAGGAAACCGAGCTGCCTGGAGGTTTCTCAGCAACGCTGGCATATTGAAAGTTCTGACTCCAGGGAGAGAAGCCAGAGCCAGACCAAATGGTGAGGGCAAAACCAAAATCCTCTGCATTTGCTGTGTTTGCTGCTGCTGCTGCTGTCCTGGTGGGGTGGGAGGGGAAGAGTCAGTGACTGTAACTGGTGGGAAAGCACACCTCTCCAAATTTAGCAGGGCTCTGGTAGAGTTCTACCCTAAATATTTTGTCCCAGGTCGGACAGAAGGTCTGAACCAGGTGAACTAAGCCAGCTCTGTCAGTGAATAGAGGCAAGGGCTGATCTCTCCAGCTAACACAGCTGTGCAAGTGGAAGGAGCTTCTGGGCTAGTGAGTGTTAAACTGTCAAGAACATTGCTTGTAGCTGCATCACTGCTCACTGCATTCAGGAGGGTGTTACTCTGCTAAAAAAAAAATAAAAAAATTCCAGTTTCACTGAAATAGCTCTGTCCTCGCTAGACATGCTTTGCAGGATAGCACGCTTCTATTCCAGTACCGATAAAGCTGTCCTGTTGTGCAGATAGTCTTAATGGCGCTGCTATTTGTTCTCCTCTGTAGAAAGGCAATCATAATATTTCTGTTCCCTCACCCTTTGTCTTCACACTACGAGCCAGGGATGTCAGATCCATCCTGGGGAAATGGCCAGATCCCCCAGGTTCAGCTGTCATTTCGGCTCTGCATCCGTCGCTCTACAATGAGCCTCCCACTGAGGGCGGTTGTGGGGGAAGGTAGACTGTGACCTTGCGTAGCAATGAACTGCTTAGCTGTGCTGTATTCTTTACTACCTTATTGTTGCTTTCAAGATTGCTCTGTAAGAAAGTTCCTTCCCTGTTAGGGCCATCTCTGTTTCTGTCCTTTGTTTCTCTTCCTTCCTTATTTTCCTGTCTCTGAATGTAGCGATGCGCATGACTTCTACCAGTGCAAACCCTGTTGCATTGACGTAGAAGGATCTGCAGCTGCTGGTGTTAGCCTGACTGATGAATTGGTCGGTGGCTTGGACTCCTCCTAGAGCTTGGAGTCATTTTGCACTACAGTAAGTCACGCTGCAGTGGTGGCTGCCCTCTTCCTCTCTTGGTCTGTGTGATATTGTCTGGAATTGTGCTGGCCTGCAGCCAGACTCCGCTTCTTTGTGTCCATCTGCTCCAGAAAATACATCAAACACTTTCTCCTAGTTAGCTCGATGCTCTACCTAGTCACAGTGCTTTCACTTGGTCCTGGTTTCCTTATCCTCTGAGGAGAGGAGTAAGCACAAGTCCTGATTTCTCAGCAGAACTGCTTTCACCATATACAAAGATGCTACCACTGCAGTGACTGAGCAGAGCTACAAGCAGGGTGGCATCTAGAGGAGAACAAACAGGAGGAGTCAAAACTTGCCTGCAAGAAGGTTGAAAACAAAGCCCTGATCCAGGTACAGCCAGCCTCCCAGCCAGTTAGCCTCTTGCCCAGTGTGGGCTTCCCTTCCCTGTGCCATTCACATGTTCCCAGTCAGGTTAAAACGAGGACAGCTTGCTCTTGGAAGCATGGTTACACAAATCCAGGCATGCCATGGCTGTGTTACAAAGCACGTGATGTATTCTTATCCCATGAAGAGCGCATTTAGACAGGAGTGTAAATCAGTAATCCATAAAAATTCTAGACACAGTTTCTGTTCAGTATGTCTCATCAAGGCCTTTTGTTGTTGTTTTAATCAGGAGAACCTTAGCAAGACTTTTTATTTTCAGTCTGCATGAGCTTGAAAAAGGTGCCTTCTTTCAGCAACCTTTATCTGTGCTCTCTCCCAATCTGTTACCAAAACCCATATTGCAGCAATATACAACGTCCTGAAAGCAATGCCCTGCACAGCACAATTCAGACACTAAAAATTAGCTTGAAAATTGCCTAAAATACATGGCAAACCAGCATTAATGGCATAATGAACCTGAATGGTGCCATGAGGCAATGGTTGGTTGATGCCAGTTGGAGTCAGTAGCAAGCGACTCACAGCAAGAATGCCTTTTCCCAAGGGGGAAGGGGACCTGGAGTGTCAGGGGGTGCTGCTCCCCCTGTAACGTGTATTTGTTGAGTCGCTCTTAGCCTGCAGTGTTAAATTGCCTGCAAAAATTAAAGCACACTCATTGGCATATTGACATTTATGGTAGCATGTAAATCATGCAAAGTTCTCCTACCAGGCCGCCAGCGGGGCAGGATTTGGCACACACTTGTCCACTCGTTATACCTTTTGCCCAGAGTGTTGGTGGACATGATGCCTGAAGGTGGCTGAGGGCATCCTGGATTGCTCCGACTTTCCTTTTAACTATGAGTACTCACCCTATGTTCTTTTAAGTGCCATGGGGAAGATATTTTTTTAAAAAATTCATTTTCCACATTGTGTGAAGCTGAAAGTCTATTCAGCCCAGCATGCAGCCTCCAATACGCTGTCCAACAGGAGCCACAAACACAACAGCCAAAAGTGGATTTGTAGGCAAGACCACAGCAGATGGCAGGCGTGTGATGACGCTGTCCTGAATACTCTGTAATTATCCAGCACTTGCGTAGTGCAAATCACGAAACAATTCTCAGCCCGAGACCTGAGATGTAAAGTGACCCCCTCACCCAGAGAAGGAGCCGTGTGGTTAATGAATTTTCCTGGAGGTAGGTGGTTTGGATCTCCGCAAGCAGAGGAAGAGCCTGGATACCCAGGTCCTGGCCAAAAACTGTGAGTGCAAAGCCAAAGTATAAGTAAATAAATAGTGCAGGCAATGTAAAAGAGGCACCGCCACAGCATTTCCACCCCAAAGCAGGAGTGGTCAGCTATGACCCATGCAGCTTTCCAGAAAGCATCACTCACTCTGCAGCCCGTTCCCGAGGGAGTCTTTGGAAAAAGGTATTCAATAGCAGAAGGAACAAATATTTCAATCCCCATTCCTGGAAAGCAGGCAAAGGCATATAGCACCTGTGCAGTAATTTCATGATCTTTGGAAAGACTCGAGAAATATTTGTATAATTGACTTAAAAGTCCACACTGGCACCAATAAGGGTGTCCATGCTCATCCTCTTCCTTGTGCTAGCACTGAACTTTGTAAAGTCTCATGTGCTATCCAGACCAGGAACAGATCCAGTCACAAAACACTGATCAGCAAAAGTTTGATCAGCAGTTATGTTGGCTCTGAGGGGAATGAGGAAAGAAAAAGTAGTTGGTTTTTTTTTTTTTTTCTGGATAGAAACCTAAAGCCCAGTCTGTACACCATTTTTCTGTCGCTTTAAAAAAAGGCTACAGGGTTTGGGAGAGGGGTGGAATTTTCCTTCAAAACACTTACAGAGGTATAATTCAGGGTAGCACACACAGGTACTTTGGCATAATAATATATTTCCCTCTTTTTGCTGTACGTAAGTTACACTGCTAATACTTTTTGGCTGGAATATCTGCTTCCATGCTTAGCGAGAAGAGAAAGAGGCGTGGGGATTCTACAGTATCAGAAGTATGAAAGTGAAACAACTTTTGTGTTTGGATGGGGCCTGAGCGTCTGTCGGGAGCAGCAGTACAATCTGGGAAGCGTTTTGCAGAGCCACATGTTTCAGACTAATTCTAGGCTGTCAGTCCATCACAGAGATAGCTTGTGTTATTTTTGGTAATTCCTTTTCTGGTGTGTTTTGATGGAGGAAGGTCCTACAATTGAAGGCATTTTCCTTTTCAGTCTATTGAGAAAGTAAAATGTTCCTAATTCCAGTCCCAGGAAGCCTGATCGTCCGGCCACATCTTTCATCTCGCGAAGGAGCAGGGGCAAGCTGCCCGCCTTGCAGATTTGCAGAGCGACTGTGGTAGGACACATAACGCATCCATCTGTCTTGTAAGCCACATACAACCATCTCTCCTTAACTGACAAGTACGTGTTTTTTTCAATGCATACGTGAAAACAAACAAAAAAACATGCAAAAAAAAAAAGAGGGACTTAAATGCATCCTTTTAAAGACATTCATTATTTGTAGCTAAAAGCTTGTTAAAACTTGGAACCAAAACTGATAATAATTTTTTTCAGTACAGTCTGAACACTGGGGCTATGTAGGATTAGGGAGGATACAACTCTGTGGAGCACCCACAGTCCTTTAACTAGGAGGGAGCTAATCTTGATAATGAGTTTCTGGACCCAGCATAGAGAACGGTCCTTCTTCCCTCCTCAAGAATCTCCTGTGCAACGATGCCAAGTCTTGTCCTGTCGTGCAGGCAGAGGCCAGCCTGGGAGTTAGCTGGAAGTACGAGTCCTCCTGCAGCTTCACAAGGGGATGGCGAGTGACAGCAGCAAGCAAGGACTTGCTGCTTCTCCAACACTTTGCTCCTACATGAGGCTGCAATGGCCAAATTGCATGAGGCCCTAGCTCCATCCATTCCCTTATTCCTCCCACACTCACCTCCCTCTGCTGTGTCTTCTTTTGGGGCCACAACAACATGCCCTCTACTGTGCATAAAGGCATCATTCTAAATAATATGTAATAGTCATAAAAGGTATTGTGTATAAATCCATGGTGCCATTTGATTACATTGCTGTTGAAATCTGATTTCTAATGCTGTTTGTGCTGTTAATGAAGAAGAAAAACTATTTTTTTTTTAATTGCAGGAAACAAATAGCAACCCTTTCTGCTTTCAGATAAGTTGTAAGATCTGGGAAAACAGCTACAAGCAACACTTTTTTGCATTTGCCAGAAGCATTCCTGTTTTTTTCCAGTACAGTCTAATGATTTTTTCTAATCATGGTAACCTCTTTGCAGATATCCCACAGTGTGGCAGCGGCATTTTAATCAGCAAGCTTTAGTGGAAGGTGAAATATTCAAATTAAGTGATAAGTTTGAGTACCAAGCGTTCAGGGGAATAGGCTGTTTTGGGACAGGGTGACCTTCACAACCACTTTTTGAGATGAGCCCCATAAAAGCTGTTTTTTAAAACCTCTGCAGATGAAATGAGCTAAGGTAGCAGTCTGCAGGAGGGACAGACTCGCAGTCAGATGGGAGCAAGGCCACATGAGAGGAAACACAACTTAGCGGATGCTAATTCACACCTATAAACCACTGTGTGCAAAAGCAGCTGGGATTGAATTCCCCGTTCCTTTTTGGCCATTAAAGACATGACAAAAAAAAATTGCAGCAATAATGGCTTAATCACCCTTCGAGAAAGGTTCTCGGGGGAAGTGAACAGGGGCAGGGAGAGATGAGGAGACCCGGGATTTAAGTCCAGCAGCAGCATCAAGAAGTCTGGCTCCAGATGCCCAGAAAGGTGCTAATGCCTCTGCTTCTGCTCCCACCGATGTTGTGGTGGTGCAGCTGCGTGGTGGAGCACGCTTCTGCTTCAGCAACGAAATGGCACGTCATCAGTGAGGGATCTTGCTAAAACCTCATGTGATTATAATGATGATGATGATTATTATTATTACTATTGTGATTGCTCTCTGATAAACCCGTTTTAAGCACGCCAACCTCTCCAGTGTGCATGCCCAGTGAATACATGCAATGTTAATCCTAAGTAATACATTCCTGGGTGTGCTTCGAGTCCTCACGCCTTTTTTTTTCTCAGAAAGGAGTGAGACACTTGAGAGGGTCGAGCTGCAGCCTGCCCCAACCCTTCACAAAGTTCAGAGAACTTGAGGTGACAAGTTTCTTACCTCTGACATGTAGGTTGGCTCGCCGACACCTCTTTCCTCCTGAAATCTGGCTTATCTTGAGGAGCAATCAGTCCTTTCCATTTTTCCTTGCGAAATTCCCTGTAGCAGCTTCAGAGCTTGGATGCAAACACCTTTGTTCGAAATGCAAAACGACAGCAGCAGATGCCTTTATAGGCAGCACAAGGCTTGAAGAAGAGCAGAGTAAATAAACAGCAAAAATTAAATATATAATATTGCCACACAGAGAGGAGCTTTCTCTCCAAAATGAAGCAATTAACATGTACGGACTCATTCTGCCG
The DNA here is from genome assembly GCA_009806455.1 of Tetrax tetrax. Classification (NCBI taxonomy): domain Eukaryota; kingdom Metazoa; phylum Chordata; class Aves; order Otidiformes; family Otididae; genus Tetrax; species Tetrax tetrax. The sequence goes on from WHYT01016826.1 coordinate 24,745, forward strand.
GGCTGGGAGGAAGCAGGAGGCATGTTATTTAAACGAATTGCCATGTAGCCCGTGATTATCATTAGGATTCATTCAAACCCAGGCATTCAGTAAAGCTTCTGCTCTGCGCCTGGCTCTGTGCTGCCTCTCTATCAGTACCTATTGTTTCATAATCTCGCCATACTCGACGCTTTTTTTATCCCAACCAAGTCTGCCTTGTTTATTACCCTCCCCAGTGACTAAGCCGAAGCGCGTTAACAATGCACAGTTTCATTCAGCCCTTTTTCTCGTGGTAGCTGAAAGAGAGATGTCTTCTCCCCTAATTGCAGAGGATCTCTTCAGCTTTGCCATTTGTGTATCGAAAGCTTGTTTAGGGGAAGGCGCAGGGATATACATAAATCTGAGAACTCACTGACAGGGGAGATAATTGCTCTCTCTCCCTCCAAACGTGGCAGAGCCCTCCTAAACAGCTCTGCACAGACAAGTTTCCACACAGCGGCCGGGATCCTCGCACGTGGCTCGGCAGCCATGGGCTCTCTTCCTCCGTCCCAGCCAGATGGCTTCCCTCCGCCAACAGCAGCCCAGCTCAGGTGGGCTCTCCGGGGCCAGATCTGGCCGTTCCCAGCCACGCTCTGCCCAGACAGGTCCCACGGAGGGTCTGCAGTCGAATGGGACAGGGATGTGCTGCCGAGGGCAGCACTTGCCCCTTGCACAGGCACCACCACCGCACACTTCCCGCAGGGAAAGGAATTACTTTGGGATGATTCCTCCTGTCCCTTGCAAGAAGATGGATCTTGTCGCAGATATTTCCAGATTTTTAATTTTTTTCTACCTCTGTTCTGATTTGGAACAAAACCAATATATTTTTGTTGCTTTGGGAGCATTGGCCTGACTGAGGGACAATCTATCTTCCCAAATGTCAGGGGCAGCAGCCTGCTCATCTCCAAGCAGCCCCAAAACCTTGCAAAGCCAATTTCCCTGTGGCACCTCAGTGATGCCCCCTGTCCCTGCAGTGTCTTGTGAAAGGTGGGTTGCAGCACCAGGAATCTCATTCCTGCCCAAGCCCCAGCATGCTTAAAGCTCTCTCGATGTCTTCTCTTGCCTTTTCTCCTCTTCCATGAACGTCTGTGTCTCCCAGCATGTGCCGAGCACATCCAGTGCCCGGGCCACCCCATCACATGGACGCAGACTCGCCATCGTTCACCTCTCTCCTTCTGCCAGGAGCACACTGCAAAGCCACCGTCCCTCTTGCAGAAAGCTGGCACTGTCGTCTTCCAGGAAACCTCTGCATCTCTCCTACTGAAACCTCAAAACGAAGTTTTCAGGAGGAATTTGGAGCATCCCTCAGGGTGGATTAAACCAACTGGAGCTGGGTTGTGTTTTGCCTTTCTGCACGCTGTGCTTCCAAGATGCACCAGGATGCACTCTTCACACCGTCAAAGCCTCTACACCCACGACTGAAAGGAAAGTGCAGCACTAGGTATTTAAAATACAAAATGTAACATAAACAAATACATATTTCATATGTCATCGGTCTATATAAACAAAAATTATGGATTATATAAATCTATATATACACATGTATTTATATATGAAACATATATTGATACTACATATCTAAACACAAATCTATACTTCTACACTATGTTCATATATTTACATTTACAAAAATGTATTATGGCTATGCAATATACCTAAATCACTGGTTTTCGTTCAAATAAGACATTTTTCAGCCTAACCTTTTCCTACATGTTGGAGAAGAGAAGCCTGCACCTAGAGGCGGATGCCTGTGGTTCATGTACCACAGATGGGGATGGAGAGGGCGTCTTGGAGGAGCTTTGATGTGACAAGTGGGGAGACCTTTAGCAATCACAGGCCCAGGGCTTTGCAATCACGTCCCTTACATGAGGGGAGAAGGTGCTTCCTCAGTTCACCCCACTCACTGGTGCCTGCAGGCTGCCCCAGGATGGGGACCGGGCAGGCTGCATCCTACCTGTGCCTGAGGGATCGCAAAGGGCTTCCTCCACCCATATCCAAGCACCATCTTGAGAATGGGAGACACGCTGAGGCTGTCTCCCAGCAGATCTCCCAGCCCAAATCTGACCAAGGCAGGAGGATGATGATGTTCAGTGGGAGATGGAGCTGCGCTTGGCACAATGAACCATCACTCAAAGCAGACCTCAGTGCCCCAGGTCCTCCAAGGTGGGCTTGGTGGGGTCGCAGGTCTCTGCATCTTGCTGTTTCTGCTTTCTGAGCATGAGGTGCATCAATGTCATGTCCCCAAGTCAGAACCCTCTCCAAACTTCAGCAGCAGGTTGGGGAGGATTTTGAGGTTCGCAACTCTGGATTTAGGCTCAGGAGCTGTGGGCTGAGCTAACCACAGACACTAAATCCTCCTCTGGAGCAGGACCTTGGTGTGGTGCACCTCAAAAGGTACCTTCCACTGGAAAACAACCACTGGGTCCCCCAAAGGGCCCTGGGATGACATGCGGGATAGCAGCTGGCCAGATGTGCTCACCTGTGTTAAATCAGAAAAAAATGCTGAGTCATGAAAATAAAAAATAAATCCAAGTATCTAAGAAGGGGTTTTACCTTCAGTTTGAGCCTTGAGAGCACGGCCAGCTGTGCTAACCCAGCCTTTCCATCCTAAGACTGCTTTAACAGCTAGCAGTTAATAGAAGCAGACAAAAACAGAGAGCGAGAGAGGAAAACGTAAGGACCAAAATAGCAGCGTTTTGCAATTTCTGTTTTCTGAAGAATGCAGGCATACTAACAAGGATGTCTTAAGTCCGTACTCCCTCCAGAAGGGGAAAGCCACAATAAAATACTAGCAAAAGTGTCTTATCTTCACTGAATGTTGCTTTCCTCCTCCTCATTTTCTCATCTGTATCCCTTGTGAATTTTTAAGTTCATTTCCATATTTTCCAACGTTTCCATGTATCATCTGTAACTGAATTTCATAGCAATTAACTCCCCAGCAGATATCAATTGTGGAAGGGAAGCCCAAGAAATAAGCTCAGGGCATTCCTGAAGATGGACATTGTGCAGCTAATGATTAATCATCATATGCACAATAATAAGGATGGTGATGGCTATGTGAGGAGTAACATATGGCAAACGATAGTATAAATATTCTTCACTCAGCCTTTTTGCTTTTTGTTTTGATACTCATTTGCTTCTTGAAACGTCAATATTGAGAAAGAATTAACTAACAGATTAAATTACAAGTCCATCAGCATTAAAGTAGTGTTCTGCCATTAGGATGTAAAAAGATAAAAAAAAAAACTTTCTAGGTAGTTATTTTAAAATATTTAAAGTAAAATAGCAAATAGGCATTAGATCAAACACTCCAGTGCTGATTAAGTGGTGTTAGCTTATCCAGGCTCGAAGAGATTTTTCTTCCTCGGATGAAGTGAGCACTGTGACGTAGCGTTGCCGAAGTGGGGGCTGGCTATGGTTTATTTCACACAACTGTTGCCACCTGAGTTCAGCTTTCAGCTTCCCGAATTACTTGCACAATCCCAGCTCCTGTAAGGGATTAACCTGCCGCTTCACATCCCAATGTCTCGCTCAGGGCTGACTGGCTCTCGGTGCAAAATCCACAGCCCTACACACTGCGGCGATGCTCCTCGTACCTGCCCAAACCCATCGGAGCTCACCCGACCCAGCATCTTGCAACCTGGTGTGACCCAGCATATCAGCTCAGGGTATCCACGTTTTCCCCTAAGATGTGAGCTCTCCCCATTGTCTCCCTTTGCAAGGGGCCACAGCAGCACCCTTTGGGGACAGGCATGTGGCACCTCGCAGCCAACAAGACGCATCCCAGGCCACCATGTTGGCCCAAAACTAGCCACCCTAGATGGTTGGTCCTCATCCCCAGCACACTGGAGAGGACAGACAGATGTTCTATGGCATCCAAATAACTGTGAATGGGAGGGGACGGGGGAACCAGTCACAGGAACAAGCTGGGCAGCACAGAGAGGTAGCTGCCACCCCACTGAGCACCGGGAAACCCCTGTAAGCATCAGCTGGGCAGGGCTCCCTGTGATGGCAGAGGCTACGGAGACCCTCCTCCAGCTTAAACCAGACTCACCTTCTTCAGCACAAGCCTAATGGGGATGTAAAGAGTTGAATCCCTGGGACTTTCTCAGACAGAGTGGGATTTTACACAGCCCTGCCCTCTCCTCCTCCCTCCTACCCCACAACCTTAAGATCGTACAGTTTTCTTTCGTTTCAGATTGAGTTTATTCGAAAGAAAAACAATTATTCTCTAGCCAGTTTAAACAATTGTCTGCTGTGACCAGGCAGAGAAGAACAATGTGGGGGAAAAAAAAGCACCCTGCCCTCCTCTGCCAACCTTCCAAAGCAGTATCTGCTCCTCCAGCTGATTACTGGTGTCAGGTTGCCTCAGGATCCCTTGGTGATTTTATAGGATGATCCATCCAGGAAGCACATTACACAACTCTGAGCTCATAGGTTTCTCTGGGCTGCTGCCAGATACACGCATGCAGAGATACAGCCCGGGAAGACAGCCCCCATATCCCACGGTGGGGTGACTTTGCTGGAGACCTGGGATGGGCTTCATGGTCCACATCCTGCCTGAAGACCCGTGTGGCCGCAGCGTCTGCCCGGGCAGAGATCCTGGCAAACACAAGGATAAAACCCCAGGGCTCACTTCAGTGGAGGAGGTGATGTTTTTCAGAGCAGCATGTAAGGGAAGATGTTAATGCACAGCAGCGTGGAAGTTCTGGAGGAACCTGGAGAAGTTCTTAGCATAAGAGATAGCATATAGTTATGAGATTTCATTCTTTTGTGAGGGGGGGATAAAACTCAAAATACTGTAAAACCATGTGATTTTTTTGTCTAACTTTTCTTTTTTGTCACCCAGAAGAGGCACAAAAATGCCATAACTTTTCCCTACTTTCTTTCCCAGGCACACCGATGTTTGCTGTGCACCAGAAACAACCCTCGTGCTTCAGTTTCTTCCTTGTAAGCTCACCTCAAATCCGACAATGTCAGCAGTTTACCATGTCCATCACCAGGAGACAGACACCGAAACAGTCACACTGTTGCAAAACTGCTTTGGCCCATAATTCAACAAGTGCTGCTGCTTGTTGAACCTTTTAATCCTGCATTGTTCCAAGAGCCGTGAATGGCTTTAAGAGGGCGACTCGCATCCCTCAGCAATTTCCAAGGGCACCGTCTTCTCTTTAAAATAATGAATATGTGATTCATGACCAATCATTTCATCATTTATATGTGCTTCTCTGCTGGGTTGAGGATATTTTAACAGCCTTTGATCTCAGAGTGTGCGCCTCTGTGTTAAGAGGCTGAAGGTGATAGGCAGAGCCCGTACCACCCATGCTCAGTGCTCAGGCAGGCTGGTGTGTGGTGGCTAAAGGAGACAATCTAATCTTTAATCTTCCTGGTTTCTCCCCTGTTTAAATCAATACCAAAAGCAGAGGGGATACTCTTGTGATTTGGCTTAAACCTACTTCTGATCTGGGTAAACTGAGTCAAGATCAGGTATTTTTATGCCATAGTGTGTGGTTTCTTACATGTAACCCCATCGTTTCAAGGACAAATTGGAGAAAGGAAAGCAAGGGCAAGCGAGTGACAAAGCCATTCCCATGGGAATTTCCTAAGGAAACCTGCTAGGGGTGCCCATCAGAGTGGTCTAAAAAAAACCCCACACCAGCCAAACTTTCCATGAAGAAACCCAAGTGCAACAAAACCATCCACCAGTGCCCTTTACAGGACTTGTAAAGTCCTGCTAAATCTAGAGACATGATGCTTGGAAAGCAAATTACTTGAGCCTTAATTGTGTTCTTCGCTCTCCCTTATGTTGGCTGCTTGCTGCTCAAGAAGAGATTTGTAGGACCAGGGCATGAGCTTTGCTGAATGCCATAAGCTAAATACTGTAGATGAGAACAGTGAGCACGTGGGGTCTGCCAAGGTGACAAAGAAGGGTCCCTGGTGCCACCAAGTGCAGGGCAGGTCACGGAGCAGAGCAGACATCATGTTTTCAGAGCCGAACTGTAGTTACAATTCAAGGGGCAGCGTTCAGAAAGGGACTACATGGCGTTACCCATTACTTTGAAGCATACGTAGGAAGGGAAAGGTGGTGACCAGTCTAGATGTGAAGTGGTCTGGCTTGTGGCCCCTGCTTCATTAGCAGCAGGCATCTGCTGTGGGTTTCTTCCCCATTTTTTGGCTTCTCAGAGGTGGGTTGAAAAGCTAGTTGCTGCTGGTGTTTCACATGCCCATCACCATGGCATCTTTCATCACCATGACTGGCCTTTGCACAGGTCTCCTGCCGATCTGCCAGAAATGCAACCTGGGCAGCAATTAAGGAGAACTGATGAAAGGCATCTGCCCTGTAATTCATTGTTTCCATTCTTGGCATCCTTTTGGGGGATGAACTGAAATGCAGATGCTAAATAATACTCACTATGAGGGATTTACTGCTATTTTAATGCTATAAGTAACTTCCAAAAATTACAGCTCCAAATAACCGTGTATATTGGTCAAATATATCTAAGAGGTGAAGTTTTAATAGCCGCATTCCCCTTCCTGAACTGCATTTCTACTAGATCTACAAAATGTAATCGTATTTCACTCTCTCCCTACCTGTATGGATTTCTAACAATCTGCACAAAAATCCTATCATTTCTGCCTTAACTGTTAAACGCAGAAGTTAAATGTAAAGGGAAGGTGAAGAGTGAGTGGCCTTCTTCTCTCATAACCTACAAGGATTTCCCCTCTAGCTTTCAGGACCCCAATGTATATTCCCAGTGTTTGATACCACTCAAAAACGTAACTGTCATTATTAGGAAACCACCACCAGCACCCAGTGAGACTCCGAACGAAACGCCAAATGTATTACCTATCAAACCAGGTATTTACATCTGGCTGCATCTCAGTCTTTTGAGCCTCTGTAGTAAGCAGAGATGTTTATTCTGGCACTTTCCCTGTAGCAACCTACAAGGTTTCAGATAAAACATCCATCAGTCAATGCAGGTTGAGCATATTTGGAGCAGAGAGACCCCCTGCGCTGCTGTCACGGCTGTAAGCTTAAATTAAAAAGCACAGTTATCTTTTTGTAGCCTGGAGCACCATTATCTCTTCAAATACAAGGAAGCCCTATTCCTTTTACTATGATGGAGCAATGCCAGGGATTCACTGAGTATGCTTTATACAATATATTAAAAAAAAATTAAAATCTGAGGCACTGACATAATTATCTGAACTCTCACTTATTACCTGGAACGACAGATATCTGGCGGGAATTTTGGCAGAGTCGGTGTTGATTTTCTGCCAGGGAAGGAATTCCCCGTAGCCAGGATCGTGGCTTTCGGTTTCTCCTCCACTTGGCCTCCCTCTTGTTTTAATACGGGCTTGCTGAGTGCTGACAAGGGACGTGGCTCTGGCGATGCGCAGAGCAGAGGGGGACGGCAGCTCAGCGTTTCACAAAGCCAGCAGCGCTCCCGCCGAGGGGCAAGAGGGAGCATCTGGGTCTGCCGAGGGGCTCTCTGAAGGGGACCCACCCAGAAGTCCCTCCAAATGGGGGCCACCGTCGCCATCGTTTTTGAAAGTGGATGAAGAAGTCTCACAGGGTCTGGAGAGGGTTTTCGGCTGCTGTTTTTCCTCCCTGCTTGTATTTACTTTGGCAGCAGGGGAAATACTGAGTCGCGTTGCTGCAGGTTTGCTGGAGGACTTTCCTGGCCAAGGGCAGGAAAAACAGCCTGGGAGAAGAAAAAAAAAAACCAAACCAACCAACCAACAACCCATCCCTCCTTTTTTCTCTTTTCCCCCTGGATCAGCTCTCTGACCTGACTCACCACCAGCCTGCCAACCGCCCATACTGGCTGGTGGTGAGAGCCTTCGGGGAGCAGAACCAGCCCTTGAAGCAGGGGATATGCCACTCCAAGAGGCAGCACCCCTCTTCCCACCTAAATAAATTGGTATAAAATACCAATTTCAGCTAAATTTGAGTAGCCACACCAGGCTGGCTGACACCCAGTTCAACTCAGCCAGATTTTACATGAACCGTGTTGAATCATCATAAAACTGCAAACAAACGCTTACAAAAAGCTTCCTCCCCTCTCAATTACTCCACACTCATATTTTTTATTCATGTTGTGTTGTCATCATCATGCTTCGGCTTAGATAGAGCACTGCCAACACTCATGCTGTTTGAGGTTGCACTTTAAATCCACTGCAGCTTGAGACAAGCAGTGAAGCATGAATTACAGTGCTCCTTATTAGTTTTCTCCTCTCCTCTCCTCTCCTCTCCTCTCCTCTCCTCTCCTCTCCTCTCCTCTCCTCTCCTGTTGGCCCAGACCCAGACAGCTGCCTGGTGGGAAGCTGGAGGGCAAGGCCCATGTCTCCTCCTCTCTGCCTGCACTTCTGCCTTATTTTCCCTTTCCTTAATACATTATCACAGAGACGTTATCACCATCATCAATTGGCTTGGTTACGGCCAGCAGCAGATCTGCCCTGGAGCTGGCCAGGTCCACTGGACAAAGGGGAAACTTCCAGCTGCTTCTTGCCGAAGCCACTGTAACACCCCTGCTATACAAAACGAACAAAGCCACCTAAGTATTCAATTCTTGTATGGCAAGAAATCTTTAGATATCTCTAAAATACTTTCTAAAAATGAAGTCCAAATATTTTTGTATTCTTTGTTAAGGTTTTCAGCATTTTATTGTTCCAAAATAATCTACTTTTTAATGCAATCATTTTTTTTTAATATCTGTTTTTGATACACACAGACCGTTATCCCATTATTGTGGTTGTGGACACTTTCCTACTTGAATGACTGGAGATCCACAGTAAAAACATCATTTATTGCAAAACCTTTTTTATCATTTTCTCTGAAACTACACAAAAAAAAAAAAGTTTCTAAGGTGCCTAAATGGATCAATCATCAGACCACACTTTAAGAGCTGAGTTGGAACAACCTTTCACCTCCCCAGATGCAAAGAATATACATGAAAGGAAAGAAGAAATGTTTTTCTGTGTTACAAAGAAATATGAGGTCAAGGATGATCATTAAACCTCATGAGAAAAGCAATTGCTGCTATGTAGTTTTTGTCTTAATAGATATTTATAACAGTATCCAAAAATACAAATTAAATTAAATAAAAATACAATTTAAAAAATACTTGTTTTGTAAGTTCCTTTGGATTTATTCCACAAAACAAATGGTAGCAGAACTGATGGGGAGAGACTGTTCAGTTGGGCCTGTTGTGACAGAAGAAGGGGTAATGGTTTTAAAACAGAGGGAGGTAGATTCAGATTAGATATTAGGAAAATATTTTTTACAATGAGGGTTGTAGAGAACTGGAACAGGTTGCCCAGAGAGAGTGGTGGATGCCCCATCCCCGGAAACATTCAAGGCCAGGTTGGATGAGGCTCTGAGCAACCTGATCTAGTCAGGGATGTCCCTAGTCCTTGCAGGGGGATTGGACTAGATGACCTTTGAAGGTCCCTTCCAACTCTAACCATTCTATGATTCTATGATTCTTGCTTATTGTCTGAATAGTTTTTTTTTTCATAAAGAATGACAGCAGAGGGAGAAATTTCTCAGATGTCCAGTGAGATTGTCTTCTGGTATGTGTTGTGTTACCTTCTGACATAATGTTACCATACGCAGACCAGATCCTATACCTTGTTTTGTCAAAATAGTTCTACTGAGGTCAGAAAAGAAAGAAATTTCACTTAAACAAACTTTTATTTGATTTACAAGTAAAAATTCTCAATATATTTTCTAATTGTAAGCTTCCTTGTGGTTACTCTAGAACATTCTTTTGCAGAACTTTTGCTTATTTTTTCTGTATTGTGCATTTGAAGCAATAACACATTGATGTCAGATGTGAAATATGTACATCCTCATCTGTGGCTCAAGGACAAAAAGTTTGTTTACAGAGCAGCTGGCATAAATACTTAACTGTGGAATCACCAGACTCTTACAATGGAAAATTCTTTCACTTATGCACCTGAGGTCTGATGTTACCCATAGTGATATAAGAAACAACTTTATCTTAATTTGAAAAGGATTATTCTCTTAGAAAGAGCAAAAAAAAAAAAAGGGAATTTGAACCCAAATTTATTAAAGAAATAAGTAAGATGAGAGATTTGACGTTTTTGTGCACATGAACCTAGAGATAAAATTAATTTATTAATCTTCTTTCAACATTAAGTTTACCAAACAAAAAGATTATGTGTAAGTGCTGTCTGTTCAATCTCTGTAAGAACATAAAGTCTACCCATAAATTTTCTGATGAATCTTTTTTTTTTTTTTTTTCCAGAAGAAGGAAGCACTTAACAAGATAGGTCCTGCTACTGAATTGCCTTATATCCCAACTTACACCAGTACGTTGATGGAGCCATTTTGTAATCACAAAACTCTCTACTGACTTACCTCCAGAGTCTTCTAATCCCCATCCTGGACTATACCAGCTGGAGAAATAAAAAGCCTCACTTTGAGGGAATGGCTTTTTGTCTTAAAATAGTATTAATTTAATAAAAAGAAATAATAATACTAAAATTTTGTTTGAAAAGTCTGAAACTTCATGTTGTTCAGTTTCTGTATAAGTTATTAGAACAATTCGCAGAAGCCTTGCAGGGAATTTAACAGCAAAACAATCTGCTATCCTGTTGCAGTGGCTACCCTAAGTTCTGCTGAAATAATTGCTGATTTGCTATTTGTTGGATCTGTTCAGACAAAAGCTCAGCATATCATCTTCCTGTCAGATTGTCAATTTTGTGCATCTTAGATGATTTCAGATATAAGCTGATGTCGTAGTTCTGCCCTGATCGGGACCAGACTACGCAGTCTCTCTCCTGCTCCCCCCACCCTCCGAAAGAATAGGGGGAGAAATATAAGAAAAACAGCTCGAGGTTTGAGATAAAGACAGGGAGGAATCCTTAAAGTTACCGTCACGGGCAAAACAGACTCGACTTGGGGAAAA
>WHYT01016826.1:73778-98887 GCA_009806455.1 Tetrax tetrax
GCGGGATCGGGGCTCGGATGGGGCGGACAATGGTGCCGGCTGCCTTTTGTGCCGGCGCCTCTGGGCGGTGATAGCCCTTCCGCCGGGGCCAGGGGCTGCCCTGCCCGGCCTCCCCTGAGCCGCTCTGCCGCTGCCGCGCACGGAGGCCGGTGCTGGTGGTAGGAGCCGCTCCCACGCTCTGTTCCGCCTTTTTACGGTGATTTTGCTCCCTGTACTGCCTTAAATCAATCTTTTTATTTTCTTCTTCTTCTTCTTTTTTTTTTTTTTTTTAAATCCTGGTAGGCACATAAGTAATCGTCTGCTGGGCGTCTTCATCTAAATCGGGAAGGAGTGTGTGGTGCTTACTAAGGCTCATGGGGTAGTAGTTTACTCCCCCGAATTTGAGAGGTGCTGGGTGATTAGAAGCTTATTCCCTGGAGGTATTCCGAAGGTCTTCTCAATCTGTGTGTCAGTACCGGGGACGTCTTCAATTCTAATGGCGATTGAAAAGGGAGGAAATCCCAAATTTTGTGTTTAAGTTCCTGTGATAGGAAAAGGAGGAGGGAATTGTTCTGAAATTAGGCTGATATTGAAATCGGATTAGGATTCGCTAGAATGAGAACCTAAATATGTGTCAGATTACTTTGACTTCACCTGAGGCTGTTTTCCATGCTTCTGTTGATTTTATCACTTAAATTCACTTCTGTAATCAATAGGGCTGGAATTTTAGTCCTTTGAAAGCACATTTTGTATTGTATCAGAATTCACACCTCTACTGCTATTGTTTGGATGGAGACAATTTTATGCAGGTCAGGCTTAGCGGCAGCAGTGTCTTTAAGATGACATTCACGGTGTAAACTAATCTTTATCTTAGTTTTTGTTTAACTGGGTGACAGTGAGTCTTTCTCACAGAAAATATTGTATGCAAAGAGTATGATAACTTCAACACTTCTGGCTAACATTAGTAAATGTTAGAAAGTAACTAAAAATTGCCCATCCTTCTGCTTAGCAGTTGCTTTTCAGGGTAAGGAGGGGGCGTGGTGGGTTTCTTTTTTCCCCTTCTCATCCAGTGAGACTCTTCCTGCTGCTCCTCATTCATTTTGCCCTTGTCTCATCTCCCCGTATTGGTTACTGGCTTTGTTGCTGCTTTCTCAGTCACTGGCCTGAATCCATCAGAGCTCTAAACAGGGAAAGGTTAGGTATGTTCGTGCCCAGTGTGAACTGATCTGTCATCCATACTTGCTTACATTATAGCATGCCTGAGACTAGGGGAATTAAATATCTGCTGCTGTGGGGGGCAGAAGGGAATTGACTGCCTAAGCTTTACTGAAATTAGTTCTACCAGACCAGCTAAGGTAGCTTAGCTCTCATTTCTTCCTGAGGGGGAGTAATTATTTTGGAATAGGGTATTTGCTGTTATGGAGGAATATATCCTCTAGGGTTGTCTTTCACTGTGCTGACTGACTTCCTTTTGAGGCTGAGCCTAAGACTGTTAGGCAGATAGCTCCAACAATATTGATGTGGTTAAAGCTTTCATCCATGCTTTTTGAAAATGGTTAAAATCTAAGAAGCATATTTCTTTTGGGAGCAAGAAACAGATGAAACGCAGAAGTGTATAGAAGTTGTATACCCATGGAGATAGGCTAAAATGAAATTTAGACTCATTTAAAGGACTGCAAAAGATTAGAAATGTGTCAGCGTTTTTCAGAACAACTTAATTTTTATTAAATGTCTGAAATTTTCTACAACACCTCCTTTATGACTCTTTTCTGATCGTGGTACTTAATTAAAAGTTCATGTTGGAAGTATCCTTCCAAGTAAACTTTATCTAACTTAAGTCTCTAGAAGTAAAACAATGTAAGTTAAGTTTATAGTGGAAAATGAAGGAGCACAGCAGTGCTATGTAATTGCAGTTATGTATTGTACTTCTCTTGAGATACTGCTGCACAGACTGGTCTGCTGATTGGACAGTTTGTCTGTATTTGGTAAAAGTTATCAGTTCTTCACAAAATGTTTCTTTTCTAAATAAAAAATTACATGTAATTCCCAACTGTCAGCAATTAAATACACTTATTTTGGTCCCTGTGCTGCAATAAGGAGTTTTACATAGAGATTCTGCCTGCTATTTTCTGTACTTAACTTTGGAAACCAGGAGGCATCAGTGCTATTATTGGCATTGATCTACATCTGCACATTTTGTCAGATCCACCACTGAGAAAAGAAGTGGTTAAGATGATGGAGTAATAAATCATTGGTCTGATATCTAGATGATATCTGCTGGAAAATCTAAAATGCTCAAAGCTAAACACTCTCAAGTTCAGTTTGAAAACAGTGGTATTTGAGTCACCTTCTGCCTGGAGACAGCCACTGCCTTTGAACTCATCAGGCTTGAATATGTTCCTTAGTCTTCCTTTGGCCTCTAATAAATACTGATGAGTTATTATTGATCCCCTCTGGGTCCAGATTCTTCTGGCAGACCAAAATACTTACTCCTTTAATTTGTAGTTAACTCATATTTTATTACTGCGTTTGCTAGGCCATATAGTTTGCTTTTTGTTAATTCAACTTTAAGGGGAAGAAAAGATGAGTAAGTACTTTTGTTTTGTGTGAAGATAGACCTCAGTACCCCATGAACTTCTCGCTGTGCCGTTGAGCAGAAGTCAAAGCCTCTGAATCCTTCACCTGCGCAGGTTCAATCTGCTTTTCCTAGTTTCAGGTTTGGGTGGAGGTTTCTTACCTTTTTGTTGTCTTCCTCTGTTAAGGAGGTAGAGTTGTTGTTTATATAGAAATGGAATTTGGATTTTGAGGTATTAATACTTCCAAAAGTATTTAGCCCCTAAAAGGGTTAATAGCAAAATCAAATGCTAGTTACTCACTTACTATGAGTTTGTGTTCTTGCTTTTATTAGTGAGACTCTTCTATTTTTATAGGTACTGACATGTGATTAGCAGCGGACAGAGCTAACTTGAACCTGCAGAGCTAAGTGATAAGGAGCCAAGACACAGTGACTTCGTCTGGACAAACAGCTGCCAGAACAGTTTCTCCTCACAACCTTCTCAATATTATATTCTCCGGATACGTGAAAAGGCTTTTTAAATTGTCCCGTATATGAGGAGAAAGCTTTCCTGTGTTGATCATAGGCATGTAGTCTTAAGTCTCAGTGGGTTTCTTCTAAATGTACGACACTGATTATTCCAATACAATTGAGGCTTTACAAGACAAGATTAAACAGTTGTAGTCAATTAATTTGTAATACCCCTGGTAATGGCTGTGTTTGTTTGTTTATATTGAGATCTAAGCTAACCTAACTTCTAGAAAACCTAATTTGAACCTTCTGATTTTTCTGTGTGCAGTTCCTCAGCTTCATTCTTTGCCTAGTAACATCCTTCTTAGACTTTTTTTTTTTAGTTTTGCAACTTACTAGACCAGAAGTGTTTCTTAGTCTTTATTACAATAGCAGGCACCAGTATGTTGGCTCACTTTTCTGATGTTTAAGATGACAGATCAAACAATTCAGCCAATTTCTTTTTGTTGGGGTTAGTCAGCATCCCTGACTAAAACTGAGGAAAAATTCTTGATGAACGGAGATGTTATAATTTTTAGGGCTGTCTGCATAACTTTCTGTTACTTTTGTGTGTGGTGCAATGAGACTATATGGTCATGTAATTAGCAAAATGCATACAGCATCAAAAGTGAAGCTCCATGTACACTCATTAAAAAAAAAAAAAAAAAGCAAAAGAACCCCACAACTAGTGAGGAGTTAGCGCGTTATAATCTAAGTAACTTTCTGTAAAAACACTTTAATGACTGGGATTAAAATTTCGTTTGTGCATACTTGTCATATCCCTAATCGTAAGTCAAAAGAACACAAGTCCTTGAACTTCTATTGCTTAGGCCATAGGATTAACCTCCTGAAATTTGTTGCAGGTTATTTACCAAAAGGAGACATAGCCACTTTGTTATCTTTCACCTGCTCCTGCTTTATTTGATTTTAAGCTTCAAAGGCCCTGGCCACTGCTGTCTTTTTCCCAGACACAGTTTTTTGGGAGTAATTCTATCACCTTTTGGTCTGTATCACCTTTGAGTCTAGGGACTTCGAAGGATCCATTTTTATTCTGTACCTTCAGCATCCCGACCCCAGGTGAGGAAGAGGACAAAACTGGGCTTAGCCCGGATATCCATTGTCAACTCTGACAGTTTCAGTGTATTTACTGTTGCTGCTTTGCTAATGGTGTGGATCTGGTTCTTGAGGATGCTTGAATTTATTCACATTTTTCTATTGTGTCGCCATGAATTTTTTTGCAAGCAGAGGAATATTATTCTGCAGAGGCCAAATCTCTACAGTCTCTGGGCATCTAAGAAAGGTATAGATTGGCTTAAAGCCGCGTTCCTGTCAAATGGCAAGGGCTTATTGCAGTGGAGGTACCATAGCTGTGCAGTGTTAACGAATGAGCCAACATGCTGCTACCAGCTCGTTCTTGATGCTGTTCTGTGTACTGACTAGTGTTTTTGCTGTCTCCCTGTACTCCCCTCAAATACTATCTGAAGTAAATAAGGCTTGTAGCAATCCCAGAAAGCCTGTTAGTCTCAGCTACTTTGCAACAACCCAGTTTCTTTCAGGAGCTCACTTTTACAGCTTGATCAGCTTTCTGCCTTTCACTTTGCTGGCACAGGAACTGATACTAGCAAAAGAAGAGATGGGAGGGAATAGGGATGTGACAGGTGATTTAGGCTGGTTTAAGGTACTGTGGACCTGCTCTCATAATAGCCTCACTGACTTGGTGGTTAAGTGAAAACAGGTGTCAGGTAGTGTCCTGTTGGGAGCTGGATTTGATAAAAGATCCAGTACTCTCACACAGAGTTTCTAAGCTCTGACTCCTGCAGCTTCTTTATTACCCTTTCAGGCCAGTATACTCTTGGGAGAGCAGAGGTGTGCATGTTTGTGCCTTGGAAAGAATTATATGGGTAGGAAGTAAGAGGTAGACACGGGAAGCCTCCTCTGTTGCTATTGCTACAGAATTTTCCAAACTTTAGTTTGCAAGTAAATAGTACAGTGCTGCGTAATTTTTATAATTCTTGGCAGAAAACAAACACCTAATAAGTCCACTTAGGTATACTGTCTTATATTTTCCTTGTGAGGTTCAAAATTAATTGGATGCATTGTATTTTAAAATGTTTGAAGACACAGATAACTTAAGAAGTAATTGTTTATTTCAGAAATATCTGTGGAGAAAACATTTCGGAGATGGCATCTCATGATGACCATAATCTTCATAAGCTGATTGGGATCTGTGCTTGCTGTATTGAGGCCCAATTATTGCTGTTTGTTGTTGTGATATACCAAGGCTTCACTAATCTTCCTGTAATTACTGAATTTGTTTTTCTTCATTCTTGTCTATTTCTAACCCTACAGCGGTTGCTCTGGTATCTCTAAAGCTTCTTCTATTAAAGGGTTGATTTTTAACTTGTAAACTGTTAAAGTCTGGTCAAAGTTGGTAGCAGTGTAACTGTCATACTAGTTTTAAGAGCTCTTTAGCTATTTTTACAGAAGTTCTTTGAGGCTTTCATAATATTGGTGCAGTTCCAGCACAAATCCAAGCAGGATGTTTTGTCGTCTAAAATTGTGTTATCTGAAAAGACGATTAGGGGGCTGTACCTGCTACAAGCGAGTGATCAGATTTGTATTTATTGTGGGGTTGGAAGTGGACTGAGGCATCTAATTTATAAGATTAGGCTAGAAGAAGCAATGAACTGGTTGAAGCCAATGGGACATGTCATCAAGTAGTACAGACAAATTGCCAAGTGAACTGACTTGAAATTAAAAAGAAGTGTAAAACCTATATATTTTCCAAGGATAGAGTTTGTCGGTTGTTTCCAAAATACCCAGCTCTGTGAAACTCTGATATTGAATCAGTATTCCTGGTTACTTCTGTAACAGCAGAAGCTGTGGGTTTTACATTCCATTTCACAAAATTTGACATGGGTAGTCAAAAGAGTAGTTTCTAGTTAGTCCTGCATCAAAACTGTCTGTGCCTTGGTGTGAGCTAGTTGCAAATATCTTCATGTTTCTTTAGTTTTCTGCTCCCTTAGCTTCCTGAGCCAGCCCTTCACATCTGGAGAAGACCAGTGCTGGCTCAAAGAGGTCAGTGTGAAGTGGAGGAGGTCTGCCTTGTCTAGTGATATTTAACTGCTCGATTGTTTTCTCTTCAGTCAGATTGACACCACTACATCTGCTGGGGAAGCTCCATATTGTTTCTTCTGGGTCAGCTGACAGTTGTCTCATTTCTCAGGTTAAGCAAATGTTACAGTCTGTCTTAAACTTGATTTCGTGTGTATGTTTAATAAATACAACAAGTACCAAATAGGAATATATATTATAGGAATGGCTGCAGAACAGGAAACAAGATTAAATACTTTCCCCATTCAGACACCTGTTACTGAATTACTCTCCCTCATATTCTGTCATGTCTGGCCAGCTGAGGATCTCTTCTTGTGCATTTTGAACCTTGCTTATTGTCAGATTCAGTTACAGGTGGACTTTGGAGGTAGTGATGGAATAGGTGAATTGCAAAATCAACTTGGAGAGATGGCTTCATCATGGTTTGACTTGTTAGCCTTAATGGACATGTATTTTAATGAGTGCTCAAGCCTCATGGCAAACTTGCTAATGTGGAACATAGTCAAAGCTTGCTTGCATGAGGAGAAGGTGATTAGAAGGTGGTCAGACAGGGTGCTAGGATGACTTGTGGCCAGGTTTTCAGAGATGCAGTAGGGGATTTCTGGCCAGATGCGGTGTGAGATTTCAAGTTTGCAGTTCTCAGAATGTCCTAGTCCTTGCCTTGGTCAACTACGGTGTAAATCAGCAAGTTGATGGAGTTATGCAGAGAGACATTGTGGAGATATCTCTTCCGAGTAGGCTAAGGTCGACCTAACCAGCAGATACTGTCTTTGCGTGCAGCTTTTTGGCATCACGGTCTCTTGCTTGTTTTCATGCACACAAATGTTAGATGCAAAGTCAGTGGTTGTGATTACTCTGCACCAAAAATCTGACTTGCAGTCAGATATAGGCGGCTTTCCACATCAAGAGAGAATCCTGAAATGAGAGCACCCTGCTAAGAGACAGCAGGATCCTGTTAACCACCGTTCATCAGGCATGCAAGAAGAACGTAGGCTGGTAATAGGTAGTGTTCATAACACTGAACAAAAAATAATGAAGAGCAACCTTCCAAAGAAGAAGAGACGTTTAAGGAGCTCTAACGCAGCCTACCAAGATGGCAGTGGCTTTGGGCATGATGAGCTTCAATAGCAGTTCAGAATCTGCCAGTACCCTCTTCCCATGCCCATTGCCGGCAGGAGTCTGACTCTCTATGCCTTTGTGCTCTGTGTAACTTGTGTTTTAATGGCCCTACAGCTGTGAGATATGGAAGAGTTTTGTATTGGTTCTTGTCTATCAAAACCAGGCCTCTTCTGGTGGTCCAAGCGACTTAGGGATAGCTGATACCCCTTTTGTTGGAGGAGAGGATGTTTAAATTGGAATGTCAAGAAACTGAAGGCATCCTCAAGGAGAGAAATGCAGCACCCAAAATGTCCAAATGGCAGAAACATGGAATCAAGGTTTATGCCATGTTAAAAAGTGAGGTAGAAGCATCTAGAATTCGTGATGCTGAAATGATTACATCAGAAGGATTGCTGACAGGATTCATAAAAGATTGTGGGATGTTGCTGGAGTGTGTTTTGTAATTCCTAATGCTCCATCTTCTTCCTGGTTTGTCAGCTGGGTTTGTTGTTTTCTCTTGCATCTTGAGCAGAATGATCTCTTCATAGATTTAATTAGGCAGCTAGCACATGTTTAATCTTTTTTTTTTTTTTTGCCTTTTGATTATATCTTTCAAAAAAATAGAGAAAAAATCTGATTTCATTTGAGCCATGTAATATTATACCAGAAGAGCTTGCTGTGGTTGAATACAGACTAGCTCTCTAGGGACTTGATTTGTTGGGGGTTTTTTTGTGGCACTCTATGAACATATGCAAATTGCAATTATTTTTTCTGATTTTATAGATTGAATAATACGACTTTTTTCCCCACTTCACAGGGCGGTGCTTATAAATACATCATAAAATCATAGAATGATTGTCTGAGGTACTTTGCTATTACAGTTGAATACTGTTCAAGTGTCTGGAAAGGGAGTGTCTTTGTTCAAACAGATTGCACAAGAAGGTATCTGGCTAGTATTTAGCCTAGGAGGTTTTCTTTTTTTTTCCTTTTTTTTTTTTTTTTTTTTTTTTCCCTAGGGGGAACTAGTATAAATATTTGGCAAGCTTAAGAATGTCTGGTCTTTTGGGGCAAATGCCGCAGAAGTCTGTGAGGCCTTTCTAACCAAACACTTCATTTTATAATTAGATTTTTGGAAGTGGTTATCTACAATTTCATAATACAAAGCTTTTACATTTAAAAGAATTGATTTAAGTCTTTATGCTGATCTAAAGATCAAAATTGTAGTCTGATGTTTGCACCTAGTTACCATGAACAACCATTTTAATTTTGCTCTGTTGTTTTCATGTCCTGTACACAAGCAAAGATGGTATTTTGGCTGTGAAATGTGGCATTGGAAGTGGTGGATTTGGTTTCTGGTAACATCTGTTAGGAAAAAACTGAACCTATACCTCTGAGTTGGGACCTTCTAGACTATAGAAGAGCAAAGGGACTCCTGCTCTTGCAATGGCAATCAACTGTTCTGCTTGAACAGACAGGCTGGTGTACTTTCGCTCCTCGGTAAGGGAATGGAAGGGATTGCTTAGAAATTCTAGGAGAGGACAGGGGTCGTGTCATGTCTTGGGAGAGACCAAGGAGTCATGTAGGTGCTTTGCTTGTTCTCCCTCAAAGACAGGATAAAAAACTGTTTCTAGGAGATCCTAAAGCATCTGCTACGCTGTTCATGCAATGCAAGAAAATAACAAATGTGTTTTTAATGTTCACACATCTTAATACAAAAGTACAGGCAAAAGCAGATTCCTGTTACATAAAACTACACCAAATTTCAAATCCTTGTACATACTTAGAGTGTGCCAAGAAACCTTAATCTTCTAACTTTTTACAAAAGTGTGAATAAGAACCACTTGTAATTAGGCTATCTTGGTTATCTGCTGTTCTTGGTGCTTATTTGGCATATCACTGTATTCAAATAAAGCAAAGCTGGTATCATAAAATTCAGTACGCTCTTCTGTTTCCAAAAAGTACAGAAAAATAAGACAGACTTGATACCTGTATCCTTCAGATCAGTAGTTTCTTTTGGGCTGTAGCATAAATGATAGAACTCCACAGTTAAGTTCTTCAAGATGGGCCCTTGTCAAAGTGGAGATAGTAGCGGCTGCATTGCCACTGCTCTTTGGAACATTACGTGGACAGTTTCCTTGCCCTGTTAGGACCACAGGACAAAACAAATATTTGGAATTAGTTGGTGATCCTTGCTGCCTGCCTGTTGATCTGCGCAGGCCAACTGTTGCAGGGTGATGAGTTAGCTTAGGGTTCTGTGGGATCACCTGGAAACTTCAGTTTGGCTTAAGGTGGAGCCCATATGGCTGTGTTATGGTCTTTGATCTGATGTCAGGAAAGGTGTGTTTAACAGCGTTAGGGTCTGCATCTGAATGGAAATGCTGTGAAACTTTTGACTAGATAGTCCTTGATTCTCACAGCAGCAGTAACTGGGAATCTACAAGATTCTGCTTTCCTTCAGTTGAGTTTTGATGTTGAATAGAGAACTCCAGCTGCTCTTTTACTCTGTATTGAAGCAGCAGGTAATGCGTTGATTGTGTTCTGGACTAGTTTAAGTCCTTCAGTATTGGTGCAATTTGTGTTGAATGCAGCCAACTAAATTGCTTCAGGTCCAGACTCCTAAGAATTATTTGATATGTCTGTTACTTGTAAACTGGGTAATTGGTATGTGGAAATTAAACATGAGTGCTTAGATCTCGCTTCTTTACTGGTAGTAGCTCAGTATGCAGGTGAAACAAATGCAGAGAGGATGTCAGTACCTCAAAGAACGGAAGAGCCAGTAAGAAATAAACTTGGCAGTTGCTTTTTTTGCCAAGATCTCTTGGAGCAGTAGGAATGGATAATGTGGATGGGCAGCTTTTTCTGCTTCCATAGGGCTTTCAGGTGAGTCAGCACCATGAGCAACAGTAATTGGAGGCTTGTGGCTTTCCATATTGACATGCATGTCTGACTTCAGTGAGTCATGACCAATAACTAAGTAAGAGAGTCACAGTGGATATCTGATGCATCCAATTTGCTGAGACTAGCCAGGTTCAGATGCTTGAATTATTTTGCCACAGACTGGGTAACAAAAAGCAGCTGGTATTCATTTTAGGGGCCCTAAATTGGGGATTAAAAAAAAAAAAAGTATGTCAGCTCCAACTGAACTAGTTTTCCTTCAGTGGCCTTTATTAACCCTGAGGAACACAAGTCTCAGACAGATTATGGCATAAAATGCAGTAGTGTAAATACTGCGCTCTGCTCCTAATGTATCTTGTACTGCATTAAAGGTTACAAGCCAAAAGGAACCTTTATACTATTAAGGTTGTGCAGTTCTAATACTCTCTGCAAAATAATAGAATGTGTCCCTAATAGAGGAGCAAATACCTTTTGGGCCAAACAGTAATCAAATGAAATAAAACTCTCTTGGAGTCTCAGGTCAGGGTACAGGCACACTGTAGATGTATTTGACTGCTTTGGTGGATCTGTTGCTTGTACTGTGGAATCCATGCCCCCTGCCTGCATTTCTAACTGGGTCAGCATAATTTAATACGGAGCTATGATAACAAAGCCAGAGGTGAAGTTGTTCTAACGTCGTCGTCTATACGACTGAAAAAACATCATTGTTCTTCTCAGAAGGACAATTTGGAACTTTATGGGAGTACTTGGTAATTAAAATCTCAAAATTGGGTGTGGAGAAGAAGAATCTGCCTAGAACATAAACTGGTGGAGTGGGAAAGGCTGAGTAATAATCCATGATGCTTGTAACTAAAGGAATAAACCTAGCAGAAAGGGTTAATTTTGACTAAGTTTTTGGTTTAGTTTGGCATGGATGTAAAATCTTTTTGCATACCCAAAAGAATTAGAGGGGACAGTGTGCACAGCATCATTGGTTTTAGTTTTTTCAGTTGTGATTAAGCAGTTGTATTCAGACCATCATGATTCGGTCCCAGAATTTCGATTTAGTAGTCCCAGAGCTTTTCCTTCATGTGTTGTGACGTGCTTGCAATTCTTGGAGTAAGCTGCATGCACTTTGAAAGTGTGAGCAGGTAGAACAGCAGTATCACCTCCTGTCAGTTTGTCTCTTTGGCTGAAGGCAGCTGTACCAGAACAAGTAGAACAGTATCTAAGTCTAAACTTTGCACAAATTATATTCCTATGCAAATATGGAATATTTAACTTCTAATGTTAACCAAAGATAGGCAGCTTAATCATCTCAACTATTGTATACAGACAAGCACTTGATTTTTTTTTCTGCCCAAACCAGCCCAGCTCCCGAAGCTTCCGCATTTTCATGTGCATTGCAGTATTTCATGCTTGTTAAAAAGTGTCAGAGGAGAAATAAGGAAAAAAGGCTAGTAAAGCGATTTCTGGGGAAGAACAATGTTTACTTCATCAATACAAACACCTTCTCCTTTCAGTGCATTGCACCTACACCTACATCGTGAAGTATTTAAGCTGTACTCTAGGGTATGCTCATATGCAAGAGGAGAGGTATTAGTTAAATTCAATCCAGCTGTTGGAACTAGGCCAGTTTGGGGTGTGTTTTTTTTTTTTTTTTCTTTCAGTTAGGCAGGTGGAAGTAGTCTGGAATTGACTTGCAAATGCTAAGCTTTCTGGCTACCCTGTATGTTTAATCAAGCTATTCCACTGTCCCAGCTATGTATTCAGGGTAGCTCTTTCCTGTAAGCATGTCTCTTCTGTTTTTCTGAGACTGATTCCTGTAATGTTGAGA
Organism: Tetrax tetrax; assembly: GCA_009806455.1. Lineage (NCBI taxonomy): Eukaryota > Metazoa > Chordata > Aves > Otidiformes > Otididae > Tetrax > Tetrax tetrax. Next base: position 85,745 of record WHYT01016826.1, read on the forward strand.
GGCAAGAGCAGAAATGAAGAATTTAAATGACCAGTTATCTTTTAATTAGGTTTGTAGATGCAGATAAATTAGTCAGTGAGTTTGTTCTCTATTTTCCACTTAATAGCTGAGCTTTCAAAAGCAACTAAATGGACATCTTACAAAACAAGTTTTCAGAGACTTTGATATCCACAGAATAGCCAAAAGTGACATGAGTGTGTATTGTTCATCTCATCAAGGTGAGCCTGCTTTTCCCACTTCTGTGGACTAGCTGGAGGCTGCTGCACGCTGGTTGGCCTGCAGGAGAGCAGGGGTGGCCAGCTAAGTACCAGTATGGCCAGCTAAGCTGGCAGGCCAGCTGCACTGGCCATACTGATGTGCTGGCTGGCATAAAAACATCTGTTCACTGTCTCTCCATCTCTGATGTTTTCTGGACTTGCTCCTGTTGCAATGGAAGTGGTGTAAACCACTTAAAAGGTGACGCTGCTCAGGTATCCCACTTAATGAAATGGCTAGTCTGGGTGAGCACCACACTGAGCTCTGGTTCTCCTTGTTACAATGCCAGGTAGATTTTTAGTCATTAAATGATGGTTATGCTTTAATTTTCCCTCTGACACAATTCGTATAGCTAAAAATGGTTAAGATGTTTAAAATTCATACCACTCACTGCAACATTTGATTTTTTTTTCCTGTACTGAGAATGTGTGTTATTAAATAAACATCTTGTACATTAAATTTAATTCATAATTTTATTTAAGAAATCTTTATCCTAGCATAACAAAGGGAATGTAGTGACTTGAGCTTCTCACTAGTTGTATCATTCACACATTTAAATAGTTCTGATTTTCTAATTTGTACTGTAACAGAGGATGCAGTAATCTTACCAGGTATCCAGAATTTCTTATCTCTGAAAGTTATATACTTAAGGGATTTTAAAGTGCTTATAATCAATTAAGATTGATTTTTAGATAGAAAGTAGAAATTTCAAATTAACAGAAACCCTAAGACTAGTTCTGATATTTCATTGTGAATGAGATATATAACTAGCATTAAATAGTACTAATGTTTTAAATTTTTATTTCATAAATAGAAGGACTGTTCTGGCTGCTATGTCTCGGGTGTAGTTTTGTTCTTTTGAATTAGCCTGAATTTTCTTCTTGTAGTCTTCTGTAACTTTGTGAGAGTTTTCCCTTTTTTTTTTTTTTTTTTTTTTTTTTTTTTTTTCTTTCCAGGAAAAGCACACTGCATTAGGTATTTGCTACAGGGGGATTTGGAAAATGCGTTACCTTGTTCTGATGTACCTTAGATGGGTACAGCTAATTGGTTTTGGGATTCCTTGATTTTTATCTTTAGTTTACAGAAGCTGTATGAGTTGCCTTTTCAGGCAGTTTAATGTATTACACAGTTAAACATGTTCTATGTTAGAGAGACTCAAGAAGCCATAGAAGCTTGCTAGACTTAATTCTCTCCTCTACAATCTCAATGCTATTCAAAACTTCAAAGTAATATTTTTTTTCTTTGGCAGGAAGATGTGGATGAGCCGTCTTAAGACATCAAGTGGTAGCGTTACAGCAGTGATACTTGCTATTTAATACGCAGTGGGCACCTTGCGCACCTTTGTACTTGTGAAGTAAGTGTGGTTGAGCCAGAGGGTATCGAATGTTTAGTCACTTAAAAATAGTTCTTTGAATGTGCTGATGGTAAGAGTTACTGTATTGCTGATAATTCAGAGTTTCACAGGGTTATCTTTAGACATTGCTTATTGATATCGAGAGTTTTGTGTACAGTTTTATCTTCTGTTGTAAACCAAATACCAGCTGAAAAATCAGGGAGACATTTTCAGAGTCCACAGGTTGCTCTGAAATTGAGCTTTGAGTTTTTTTGTCATCTTCTTGTTGGAAGAGAGATACCAGAGCTGAAATGTTGATCTGATGAAGATGGCTGTGTTCTGTGTTGCTTCTGCCCACTGAGGGTGTCAAAGGCAGTTTTCCAGGGACTGAGGCATTCTTTGAAGCCTTACTTTGGGCATTGACTTGAGGCTTGCTTTATTTTCAAGGTCTAGTGTCTCTTAAATCCCGTCTTTTGTCAGCTTAGCATTTTTATGTTTTGTATCAGCCTGAAACAAGGTTCCCTTGTAGCCCTTAACACAACAGCTCTAATGTGTGTAGTGATTTTTCTTTATTGACATATACAATTAATTTCAATTTTCATATTTTGATGGAATTAAAGATGATTTTTATTCTAAGTGGGAGGTGTTGGGGGAGATTCTTGGTATGTACCACTTTATATCTGGCTTTGGAAGAGTTCAGAAATTCAGGGCAGAAGTGAGAACACCGATTTATCTAACAATATCTAGTAGATGTATGGGGTTTTTTTTCTGGTTTATTTTATAAAATAACAAAATGCTGAGGAACGTAATGCTAGAAATACTGCTGAACATCTACTTTTAACTTGTAACAAGACTTACAGTACTTGGTGCATTAGTGTGGTTATGTCAGCCTGTGAAACACACTGGAAAGTAATTCTTCACAGATGGTGAACTGGGGAGAAGAAATCTCTTGCTACAAAAGCCTTATGAACTTGTCTGACTTGAGTAATGTGTAACAATTGATATGTAATGTTGTAGCGTGACTTGGGAAGTGTTGTATGTTCTTAATGGTACATGCTGACTGATAGTTATTATTACTTTCCGCACCTTGCGTATGGTCCATTAATACCCCTATGTTTAGGATCGGTCTCACAGTTTAGATTCTGCGGGAATAAACTGTCATCATTTTTGTGGTTTGTAGGAGTTTTCCCTTGGAGATTTGGAGTCTGATTTTATTCAGTAAAACAGTTCAGATTTGTCTTGGGGGTGGTTTTGAGATGTACTGTTTCAATGCGACATGAAGTTACTTGTTTGAGTACTTTAAGCTGAGAAGTGACTGTAGTCAGATTCTGTGGATGTCACGGTGTTAGATCCATTGGTAACATCTCGCTCAGCTTCCGACGGATGTTGCACATAGAGACTTTAGTAGATGGTTGTCCTCCCAGTCTGAAAGCTGGTAATGAATCTATGGGGTTAAGTTGCAGAATAATTTTGTCTTTTCTCTCTGTTTTGGCTGGGGAAAATGTTTAACCTTTCTACTACTGTATCGATCTCTTGTAAATGCCTGTCAGTTCCCTGTGTGTTGGGACTTGCAGTGGTAATTAAGACTGCTGTTGGATTATAGTATGTGTACTTCTTCTGAGGATGTAGGAAGGTGCTGATAACCTGCTGCATTTCTAAAATGCTTCATCTGAAACACAAATTTTAAATACCTACCTTTTAAGAAATGCCGAATCCAGACAACAAATGAAGTGAATCACTTAAGTCTGTTTTTTAGGGAATAAAATTTTAGCTTTGCCAATGCTTCACCAACAGCTAAGATTAGAAGTTGTGCCTGTCAGTCTGCAAATTTTAAAGTAAAACTTGCAAAAGCAGGAGAGTCCAGCATACAGCATGGTGCTGTATGGTGCTGTATGCGTACCTGCATTTCCTGTAATCAGCTATGGTTGAAGCATGTTTTCGATCTTAAGACTATGGTCTCTCAAGGCAAGGAGAACCAAATGGCAGACATTCAGTGGTCTACCCTAGAGTAGTCCATCGCTAGTGTGTCAGCTCCTGTGGTAAAGAGGAGAAAATCAAGATGAGTAACAGTCTGAACAAATCCCAATTAAGCAGCAATCGTAAAACTAAGAAAGTGGGCCAATGTCAAGTGCATACATGTGTTTTTCATGTACAGTCTAGAATTCCAGCAATTGCCATGTATGAAGTGGAATCCATGATCTTAAATATATCGGTATACAATAATCATCTCTGATGTCTGGGACATTAAGTGGAACACTAGTATGATCAAGTTAGAAATAACATTGACATACATCAAACTGAGAGCACTGATCGTGGTCCAACCATGGCAACCAAGTTTAACTGCCAGAATGCACCGTACACTTTTTGGGAACTTCAGTCCCATATACTTGTAGGAAGACTCTAGCCTTAACACTGTGCTACTGATTCTTGGATGTTCCTAGTGACCTTGACATGCTGAATTTTTAAAGATGCCATGCTGGCAGGAGACTGGCAGCCTGGGAGCCCTTAGTTCAGTGGGAGCCAGATAACCTTCATCAGTTCTGTGAAGTTAAGGCTAAGTGATATATCCAATTATCAACCTACTTGCTCTGGAATGGAGAAGAAGATCTTAACTTAGTGGTGAGTACTGCCTGTTCTGCCTTTTGAAGGAGGAAGGAAAAAAAGAAAATGTACCAGAGCTGCTTTGAAAGAGAAACTAGATACAGTAAGTTTAAAAGAAAATTCAAAACAGCTAAAAGGGTAAAACCCAGGTAGTATGGAGATTGCCTTAAGAAGAGTATTAAAAGCTCAAAAAATGTCTGCTACTAGTCAGCAAAGATGTCTGTGTAGTTGATAACCTTTTTTTTAAGAATCTTTCTAAAGAGTGCTCTCTAAATGAGGAAAAAAATGGCCAATTCTCGCACGTAAAACCATAATGGAGTAGTCAAACATTTTGAAGATCAGTTTGATATAGGAAAAAAAACTAGTAAAAAAAATTGAGACAGAATTGCAATAGGGTAGGATCAGTGGGGCTGAAATAATGGAAGTTTGAAACAAAGGTGAAAAGCTGAGTGATTTATTTGCCTTTAGAAAGAAGCTTAGAGTCTTCTAGGTAGAGCCTTTATGGATGGATGACTCCGAGTAACTGTTTTTAGTCAAAGCATTGTTAGAGGAAGCTTTACAGTAAATTGATGAAATGAATAGTAATGCCTTGCCTGGGACTATGTTGTTGGTTTGTTTTGTTGGCTTTTTTTTTTTTTCCTAAACCAAAAATATTAAGCTGATGACTTGTTGAACACAGCATAGTCTTTCTTAAATCTGTCATTCTTCCAGAAGAATGGTAGGTGGCAAATGTTATGGTTGTCTCCTTAAGAGCTTCAGATTTGTTCTGATGTTTCTGCTCAACAGGAAATGTTCTAGAGTGTTATCACATAGATAAATGAAAAAGTGTGGGAGTAAACTGTAATTAGGGAGCAAATTTAAAAGTGAATTGTGCCTTGCATCAATTAAATTTGGCACATTTGAGATTTCAAATCTGGCACATGTAGTACTAGATTTGGGGGAGAAAATGCTAGTGGATGCTCAACTGATTTGTCATGTGATGGGGTATCCCTTAAAATTTAAGTTAAGTAGGAATAAAAGATTAAATTTTGGGGGGAATTGGAGCGATGTTACTAGTGGGAAGTTCTGTAAGGGACTTTGGTGTCTAGCATGTCCAGAATGATCAAGAAAAGGAGATTTTATAGCAAAAATATGATACCCTTGTTTATTTAGTGCCCTTACATTTCACAGTTTTAAAGACAATTCAAATATAAAATTCTAATACAATGAGAAACTTGAGTGACCGATCTAACTAGTTACATCCGGTGAGTTTTCAGGTTCTTCATTTGTCCATTCCCTGTCTACCCAATGTTCTCCCATTCCTCCAGCAATCCAGTCCTATCATACTGAGCTTTCGCAGCAGGGTTAGATGGTCAAACGAATCAAATGGTTTAGCAAAATAACGAGGGAAGAGGAAAAGTGTCTTTCTGGTAGGTGCTCTAGTACTAGTGTCCTCTTAGTGTAATGAGGGCTTGCTTTGTTTAAAGTGGTATAGTAGTATGGCTCGTTGATGTGAAAGAATTGTGTCTGTGCTTACTTCAGAGAGCTGATTAATGAAGCGGTGGACAGGAAGACAAGCCTTTCTTACTCTGAAATCAACCTAAAATAATTAAATGAACGCTGCTATGCAAACTGATTAAGAACATTGAAGCTAAGATAATGTTCTAAGCACTGAAACTATGTCCTATAACTATGTATAGATTCAAGGTGTGAAGTCTGCTCATTTCATTTACCTGTGTTTGAGCTTTAGCATGTCCTGTGTTTCCTTAGGTGGTTGATGGGGAGTGCTGGTATTTTCTGTGTACTGCTGATCTTAACTTCCCTGAGCTAAAAAGTATCAGTGATAGTGACAGTGAAGGTCAGTAGCAAGGACAGAACACAAAGTATTTTAAAAGGCTAATTTTAGTTAGTGTGGGTGATCTTTCTAGGCTGCCAGCAGTCATCCAGTCCTGATTTTCTCTGAATTGCATTTTGATGGTACATGTCTTTTCCACTGATTGTAAAATGAACCTAGGGAGATTGTCTTTACTAGGCTAAAATTGTTCTTTCTCAATCTTGTGATCTGTTTTAGCCAGGAGGTACAGCTGCATCATAGGGAATGTGTCCTGAGTGCCCAGTATCATTAAGGAGCTGAGATCTTTATGGGATGATTTCCCTTTACGGTGTTTAGGCTGTAGATCCTAAGTAGACTCAGTGTCACTGTACTACTTTGTTTCTTTTTGCCACAAGCCTAACCTGTCTTGTTTGCGTTGAGCTCGGTCATCTTCTGTCACTCATGGTTGATGTTGGCTAGATGATTGGCATAGGTTATGTGTGTAGGTTGTGAATGTGACCATATGTGAATATGGGACTGTCTGACTTAGATCTACTGCTTCTTTCTGGTGTGCACATGCAAACATCTGGAGAGTCATTCCAGTGAAATTCCATGGAGAAGTCAATGTTTTCTGCCTTTGGGATACATACTGTGGTTTATGACAGAGCTTTCTGTAAAGTGTATAATCTTTAAAAAAAAACCAAACCAAAACAAAAAAACCCACACCCACAAAAAGCAACCTATGCATCTTGCTAGGAAAAATTGAATAATAATTATGCACACTGTTTTCCTTATCTTTTAATGAATAACTGCACTTTTGACCTAGAAACAACTGACTCCAAAACAAAATACTACTTTTTTACATACAAATAATTTTTATTTATTTACAGACTATGAGAAGACACAGAAATGAAGTTACAATTGAATTGCGGAAGGTAAGTCTGCTTTTATTTATCAACTGTGTTACTCTGCTAATAATGCTCTGGTGTCTTAGCTAACTATTTTGCCATAAGCTTTGCTTTATGGCCCCAAACTTACATAGAAAAATTGTAAATTTGTAGATTACTAACTGGATTCTAATACTCTCCGACTCCTTAAACTCAGTACAGCAGAACAGTACTGCTTTACTCCAGTGTATCACTTGGAAATAATCCATATTTCATTTCTGTACTCATGTTCTCATATTATTACAGTGAAGCTGTCAGCTGTTCAGATGTTTAAAGTCTCCGAATGGGAAAAGGGAGAGTTAGAGTGGTTAGAAAGCCTGGATGTTCTTTTACTTTGTTTTCTGGAAGTTACTGCTTCTGTACTGTAGAGGGCGTTAATTTTATGGTCAGATTTTGGTTGTATTGGGTAAATGCCAATGTATCTGGTAGGGTCATTACCATGAGGGGTGATCTAGTTCGGTGCTCTGCCTAAATACAGGATTCGTTACATCCTTGTCATTCATAACACTTCCAACAGCCTTTCTAGGCACTTTGAAGGCTTGCTTGCTTTCACGTGCTAAACTACTCTTGGTCTATGTCTGTAAAGAGAAGGAGTAAACTTTTATCTGCCTTTGGGGTACCTTCAGTATATTTGAGAACTGATATTGACCCCTTTACTTTTATCCTGTTGAGATAATTTCAGTTCTTCACCCTTTTATTGAACATTGTTTCCTAGATTTGACTTGTTGCTGTTCCTCAGATCCAGATTGCCTGTATCTTTCTGGAAGTGTGTAAGTCTGGAAGGATGCAGGCCACTGCTGAGGTTCAAATGGGACAGTGAAAAACAATTATTAACCCAGTATTCCTCTTTATATTGAGTATGTTGTTGACTTACACCCAGTCTGTGATCTGTTATATCCTTTGGACACTTTCTACAGTACTGTAAAATAGAGGTAGTTGTTTATGTTCTCTGTTTGCATAGTTAAATAAATACAGACGTTTTAAGCATTATTGTTTCTTGTCTTTTGAATTGTGTCTGGTTTTTTTCAGACTTTCTTAACTTGAATTCCCATTCTGCTCCCCAGTATGCTTCAAGGCCTCCCCACTTTGGTATCATCCATGTTTCCTAATATATTCATTAATGACTTGATGGAAGTGTGTACTTTCAATACTGTAGATGTAGGCCAAGCTCCTTTTGGTCTCCCATTTGATGCATATCTCTAGTTTGCCAGTTAAAGATTGACTGGGACTTACTTAGGAGTGCACACTCACCCAATTTAATCATTTTTTTTTTTTTTCATTATTTGCAAACAGAGAAGACAAAAGCTTTGCTAAATCAAGGTGAAGGATTTGTAAGTAGAAGTTACATTGACAGAAATTAGCTTGACTTGTTTTTGAGAAATTTTGTCTGCACACCTGATTGTGTCAGAGCTACCAAAAAATCTTGTGCAAGTATTTTCCTGGGATCCTCCTGCTCTTTGAAAAATAGGCTTTTTTTAATATTATTTTTTTTAGATCTTACAGAAAACCAGCTGTATCTTATTACAATATTAAAAAAATATTTGTAAGATTTATCCTGGTACTCTCAAGAATTATTTGAAGAAGCCTAAATGGACCCAGATGACTGGAAAAAAAAATCTTTATACTTACATGAGCATGATGTGTCATCTAAAAATTTTTTAATGCTTTCATGTTTTTATAATCAAAGAAACTGGCAGGTGACTGAGGTATGGAGAAAGCTGCTTTTTACGTACAGTGGCAGGTACCAAGTGAAAAATAAAATTAGCCAGTTTTTGCTTAAAATGAGATTCAAGTCATTCATTTTGAGATCTGAATTATCAGCAGTTAAAGTTTATGCTGACATGTTAGAGGCCCTCTCTGCTCAGAGCTAGCATGTTCTCTCAGTGTAAAACTCACTGTATAACTGAAATCTGCACTGGGAGGAGTCAGTCATGGCACTTGGGCAGCCTGTGCCTGCTAGCAAAGCAATGCTGTGAAAGATGGCTTAGCTAATGCAGCATATCCTCATACATCTTGTTAAACTGAGACTGCATGTGAGCATTCCGGCGCAGTCTTTGGAGAGACCTTTGCAGTGCAAAGTGAGAATTTTAGTTTTAATTTAATTCTCATAATTGGTTTTTGTAATAGGTCACAATTTCAAGGCCACTGTATTACAGAAGCATGGTGGGAAGCAAGTGACACGCTTAAGACAAGGCAATGGATTGTTCTGTGTGAAAGGAATCTTACATGTGCCAGTAGTATGTGAGTGAAAATGAGGAAGACCATGAGCTCCTAGTGACTTTTCACTGAAAACTGCACATGCGAAGATCAGTTACAGAAGCTTAAGCACTGGATGTAGGTCAGACCGTAAATCAAGAGTGAACAGCAGCTGCAGAACTCTTAAACGCAGGAAGTTGTGTTCTTCTGGAGTGTTTGCTGAACATCTTCCACTGCAGAGAGCAGAAGAAATCTGCTTTAATAAGGGATTCAGCATGTGTCCCAAGTTGTTGGTTTGCAGCAACTGAACTGATGCTGGTGGGCAACTGGTTTGCTGTGGGAATTCCGTGACAGATTTGAGGCCATTGCTTCTGGTACGGGATTGGGATTGAAATGTGAAGGGATATATTTTATTAACCTCCAGCACTGGAAAGGTTCAGCTGCAGTCTTCATCTTTACGGCTAACACCACTTCCCTAGCATGAATATGCCAAATTCAGGAAATGTCTGTGTTGGCATGACATTAGTAACCCACCAGTGCCCCTTCAAAACAAAGGGGTATCTTCCCTTAATCCCAGCTATCCAAATGCTGAGTGTATACCTAGTTTTTGAAGAAAACAGGCAATTTGAGCATATTCTTGATCTGTACAGTTGAAGCACTACATAGTCATGAGTTTGGCTTTTGAATCAATGTGTGTATAAATATTAAATGAATGAATCTGATAAAGTTGCTTACATCTCTCTTTTGTAAGATGGAATAAAAAAAATCACAGCTTTGAACAGCAGGAAACAATTTCTGCATGCATTAGTGAGGTGTGTATTTTTTGCGATTACAGACATCAAGGTGCATTTGCAACACATTCTGTGTTTCAAAATATATTTATTTCTTTCTGAGTGAGAGCTGCAGTGTGAAGACAGTAAGTTTACTTCCCCCCACACACACTTATTATTTGATAAGGAATTCAGCTAACAAAGTTATCTCTGACATAAAAGGGTAGCAGTTGTCTGACAGAATCCTGGCCGAGGCATGGGTTGGCACGGTGAGCCAGTCAGATGACACTCCTGATGGTCAGGTGCCCTTTTCTGATTCCATATTGGTCTTGCTGAACATGTTTCACACATTTTGGGAATGGACCCACTACACTCCTGGAAAAGTGGTCTTGGTCTCTGGCTATATTATTAGTGCAGCAGTGGGCCAAAGAGCTGAAACAGTAGCCATCTCTTTCCAGACAGACAAGATAACGATATCAGTTTTGGTGATGGAGACTAAATTCTAAAGCCTGAGACAGACTTCTCCATGTAGTGTCTTGGCATTTAAAATGTTTATCACTTAATTTCAGCATCACAGAAACCTGAAGGTTGCTCTGTTAGCAACAGGGACTCTGGAATTCATTGACTAACCTATAGGGAAGTGAGGTGGGTGAATAATGGTTAGGATCCTGTTCAAGGTGCCATACCTAAATGAAGCCTGTAACTCTGTTGCTATGAGAGATCCTTTGGTTCTGGGCACGTGGCTTTCTGTGAGGATGAAGCTTAACTTGGGCCATTCGTGTGCTTTAAGGAAGGTAGTCCTGAGCCAGGTCAGTGCTGTGGTCATTGAGTTAGATGCCACCCTTCAAAGGAAGCCTTAACACTCGTAACCTCAGCAGAAACAGAGGATCCTGTCTTCCTTTAAGTCCTGCTGACTAACTGGAATTCTAAGAACTTCAAGGATCTCTCACAAGGTTTACTTTTTACTTTCTTGGCAAACTCAGCTGCCTGTGAGAGCTAATAGACATGAGCTTATGAAAGCTTTAATTGCCAATTAAGTTCGATGCAAGGTAAAGCAATTATTTGAGAAACAAGTGGTGGATTAAGGAGCCATGGGCACATGTCTTTTTTGCCTGTTTCTCTGACATACTGTACTTGTTGTCCCTACACTGATCTTTCTTAAGTAAGATTGCTTATGTCCTCCATAGCTCCTAAATAAAATATTAAGCCTTGAGTGAAGAAGTCTGTCTTCATCTTGCTGGGAGACTTAGAGTGGGAAAAATCTTTCTCTGATTCTCAGGAAGTCTGAGAATGGACAAGAAAAAAAAAAATCCGCGTTTTCAGGTTCAGGATAGTAAAACTTGTTTTGGTTATGCATCTTTTCCAGTTCAATGTGAATGTATAGCTTTTCATTCACTGTAAAGTACATTTTTTAGGTGTAAGTCTACCAACTTCAAAGAAACAGCAGGGAGACTGACGCACTGTTCTTCTGGAGGCTTCTCTATCCAGTGTCAGTAGCACAAATTCTTGGGAAGGAACTTGGATCTACTCTGCCTTGACTGATTCCTCAAAAAAACCCAAACAACCTAGGAGGAAAATCATAATCTCAGTGTATTTTTTCCTTGAGTCCATTTGAGTAAGAGCACACTTTTGCCTAACTTAATAGGCCTCAATCTTTGCAATCTGTGCTTGGGGCTATTGGGCTACATGCTGGTGTACACATATGTGTCTACTTATTTTTAGTTGACCTGCTCCATCTTCTGAGAAAGATGTGCAGTAGCCAACAGGAATATGGTGACCGCTGTCTGTTCTCGCCCGTGGATTGTAGGATCATCAGATTGACCTGTTCAGCCTTTTTACAGCTTTACAGTTTTTTTTTCAAATCTCTCTAGGTGTTAATGAGTTCTAAGACAGTGAGTAGAGCCAACTAATGGTCCTTTCCCAACCATTAAAAAAATTGAATCTTTTTCCAGGTTCATATCCAAGAGCTGTTTCTAGAAATTCACTAAGGCTAGGTAGCATACCTAAGGAAACTGTAATTAAGAGGATATTTAGTAGAGGTTTTCAGAGCATCCCTTTACCATGATGAGATTGGAGTGGGTAGGCTTTTTTCCCTTCATGATCGACTGTGGCAGGTGCTCTCAGCCCCCAAAACTAAAATTGGAGATTACATGTAAGTGAAACCTAGAAGTTCAGCTCAGTCTGTCACAACAGTGGTAGCTTAAAAGGGAAGTCCAGACAACCTGAATCTACCCCCATCGCTGGCCTGATCCTTTAGTCTTTCCTAGTGACATAGTTTAGCCCCACTTGGGACCAAGCTATGCAGTCTCTCTATCATTCCCCCCACACTCCAAAGGAATAGGAAGAGATAATATAAGGAAAAAGGCTCAAGGTTTGAGATAAGGACAGGGAGAGAAGAGATCCTTAAAGTTACTGTTACAGGCAAAACAGACTTGATTTGGAGAAAAATTATTTGGTTATTATTTAAACCAAAGCAGGATAGTAAGAAAGAGAACAAGATAACTTCTCCCCACCCCTCCCTTTTCCCAGGCTTAACTTTATTTTCAATTATCTCTACCTCCCTGAGTGGCACAGGGGGAAGAGGGAATGGAGGTTATTGTCAGTTTGTCACTTGTTGCTTTCTGCCACTCCTTCCTCCTTGGAGGAAGAACTCCTCACATTTCTCCCCTGCTCCAGTGTGGGGTCCCTCCCACAGGCTACAGTCCTTCATGAACTGCTCTGGCGTGAGTTCTTTTCCCCAGGGTGCAGTCCCTCTGGAACTACTGCCCCAGCACAGGCTCTCTGTGGGCTTACAGCCTCCTTCAGGCATCCGCCTGCCCCGGCGTGGTGGATCTCTGCTCCTCCGTGGGCCTCCATGGGCTGCAGGGGGACAACCTGCTCCACCATGGTCATCACCACGGGCTGCAGGGGAATCTTAGCCAGGAGCAGCATTACTCCTCCTCCTCCTTCTTCAGTGACCTTGGCATCTGCAGCCGTTCCTCTCACAAGAAATTCTTCACAATCGGCTCAGACAGACGCCTCTCAGGTTCTCTTCACATCTCCTAACCACTTCTTGCAGCCAGGCTGGGCCAAGTCGGCTGCCTGGCAGGAGGCCAGAAGGTGAGGCCTGCAAGACCCGTAAGGCTCATGCCTCCCCCTTTATGCCCCCACTTCAGCTTCTTCACATCTTATTTTTTTGTTGGTTTTTTTGTGGTGGTGGTGGTTTTGCTTTTTTTTTTTTTTTTTTTTTTTTTTTTTTTTCCCCTTTTT
>WHYT01016826.1:98907-151478 GCA_009806455.1 Tetrax tetrax
GGGAACATTCTGCCACCAATTTGCTCAGCCGTGGCCAGCAGCAGGTCTGCCCTAGGCCTGGCCGAATCCAACAGACAAAGAAGAAAGTTCTAGCACTTCTTGCAGAAGCTGCCACCTTAGCCTCCCCTCACTAAACAAAACCAACACACCTAGGATGCAAGAGCAGAGGAAAGAGCTGCTTGTTGTCATCTGTTGTTAGAGCTAATGCTGGCTAGCACTCCCATTCCTAATGCTGAGATGTTCTTGAAGTTCTGCTCTTTGTCCACAAAGGACTCAAACATTTTAATTTTTGTGCCAAAATAGCTTCTTGCTAAAAGCCACTGAGTTCCTGAAGGTTCCCCTGACCTGAAGAAGCGTTTTATAATGGTGTTTGTTACCTGGGGGCAAATATTTTCTTGCTTATTTCTTTTCACTTTTGATCATGAAGCTTTCCAACAGAGCTGAGACTTCATAGAATTTTCCCATGTGTCAAATGCCAAAGAGCACATATAAAATTGTATTTAATGCCTTTCACAACTCCATTAGAGCATCCTATTAGCCATGTCCTATAGTACTAAGTGAAATGCAGCACATAGCTTGATGGACATCCTCTTTCCCTCAAGATTGTTTCTTCTGTTAATCATGTTGTCTTTGAAACTTGTTTGTATTGGTAGGCATTTTTAAAAATCCTGTAGCCATCTCCCAAGGGGGTAAACAAGAAGTACTGGGATCTGCAGGATTTGCATATTTACTGCTCATGCAGCCTGACCTTCCCACTGTCAGCGAAGCAAACAAGATGGGTATCTGTCAGCACAAACTTAACAGATCATTACTGGACAAGAAAGTGCGCTCATTATATCATTACTGTTGTTTCTAACCATTTGGCATTTTTGCCTGGCATATATGCACACAAACCTTTTGTTCATCTGGAAATCTTTGTATACTGTTGTAGTGTGATCTCCACCAGAATCTTGACAAGCTCCTAACCAGCAGTCAGATTATAAACTTCCAGACTTTATTGTGCATAGCAGGTGTGATTCAGGCAGTGGCTCAGGATCTTCCCTTTTGAAGGAGAGCTGCTTAGTTGATGGCAAGGTCTTACCCTTCATCAGTGATTCCAGTCTGATGTGTCTCACCAGTCTTTGAGGAGAGCAGCTGTGTCCAGGTCTCCTTGTTTGTCTTCAGCTTCATCACAGGAGCCTTCAGAAGAAGGTGGTGCTATGATTTAGGCAAAAACTTTTGAGTTTGTCACAGTATGACAAAATGCAAGCATTTTAAGGTCATCCTGAGGTGCAAATCATGTTCTTTACCTTATGCAGGGGAGTGGTTGGTCTATCAAATTACTATATGCAGTGGTTTAGCTGTCCAGGAATTGGACACCTTTGCAAATCAACAAATAGCCTTAGAGCCACCTTTTAGGATGGGAAGATTCCATGAACACTTTGACTTCCCAAGAAATGCTAATAAGAATAGCTTTTCCTTAGTACTTATTGAGAAGCACTTACTAGCCTCTCTGCTTCAGGCTGCTGTGGAAGCTCCTCTATACATGTTTTTGACTTATTTTTCAGCCTAGCCATCTACAAATAGTGGGTAGCTACAGGAACATTCTTGCTTGCTCTTCTTTTCCCTGGCTGAGGTCATTTTTTCTGGACCCTGTTACACTGTGTGACTGACAGCCTGAAGACATTGCTTTCATTCACAGAAATTCCAGCATCAGCCTGTGGTCAGTTCCATCCTATTAAGTTCAGTTCTTTCTCTTAAGGAGGATAAAATATCTTGGCATTAGAATACACATGCTTACTCATTTTGGTTAACATTAACATTGGGAAGCGTTCTCTTAGGCATACTCATCTTGCCAAAGGAATTGGATAGTTGTGTATGCAGGTATAAAAGGCCCTCTAAGGAGCTATTAACGTTCTTGCTGGATTGGGTGAGAACTAGGCTCTTGCTTAGCTCAGTTATTGTCTATCTTATGGCCATCTTTAACATGTAACATACAAATGGAAGGCTTTTGGTCTTAACAGTGCTACGATTTCAAATTAATCTGATGTAGTTTTCCTCTTGTCAAGAGACCCTGTCCCATAGTGCATTTAAATCTAGGTTATATTCATTTGATGGGCCAGAGTTTGAAATGTTGTTCCTTTGTTACCCTCTTCACCGTTGGTGACTTCCCAGTGGAATGTCTGCATTCCTGATAGCTGCAGAACAGTTAGTTGGAGCTCCATTTTCATAGAATCATAGAATGGTTAGAGTTGGAAGGGACCTTCAAAGGTCATCTAGTCCAACCCCCCTGCAAGGAGCAGGGACATCCCTGACTAGATCAGGTTGCTCAGGGCCTCATCCAGCCTGGCCTTGAACGTTTCCAGGGATGGGACATCCACCACCTCTCTGGGCAACCTGTTCCAGTGCTCTACAACTCGCATTGTAAAAATTTTTTTTTCTAATATCTAATCTAAAGCTACCTCCTTCTAATTTAAACCGATCACCTCTTGTCCTGTCACAACAGGCCCTACTGAACAGCCTCTCCCCATCTTTCCTGTAGGCCCCCTTGAGGTATTGGAAGACCGCTATCAGGTCTCCCTGGAGCCTCCTCTTCTCCAGGCTGAACAGCCCCAACTCTCTCAGCCTGTCCTCATAGGAAAGGTGCTCCAGCCCTCTGATCATCTTTGTGGCCTGCCTCTGGACCTTCTCCAACTGGTCCATGTCCTTCTTATGTTGGGGACTCCAGAACTGGACGCAGTACTCCAGGTGGGGTCTCACCAGGGCAGAGTAGAGGGGGAGAATCACCTCCCTCGACCTGCTGGCCACGCTTCTCCTGATGCAGCCCAGGATGCGGTTGGCCTTCTGGTCCGCAAGGGACATTGCCCACTCATGTTGAGCCTCTCGTCCAATTTTCTTTCACCTCTCAGCCTACTGCCGCCTAGGAGAACAGTCTTCAGTGTGTGTTCATCTAGGGATTCATTGGACTCTTCTCCAGGTAAATGGAATTTTTGTGAGTACTACTATGTACTGTTTGGAGATACTCAGTGCATCAATGTACGCATGGACAATTGCTTGAAGGAGAGAGACAAGTTATTTATTTGTTATTGTTCTTTTATAACTGTGTTCATTCACAACCTGCCTTTCTTTCCTCTTTGTCCAAGGCCCTGAGAGATTTCTAGAGAGCATGAAGAACTTAAGAAAAACACGTGTTCACCACCCATTTTATGGCCACAAGCAGAGAGAATTTGTGCATTCCCCTCTAAATACTATTAAAGAAAATTATTTCAGCTAACGGTACTTCTGTAGAAGTGCCCGCACTGTGAAGTAATGTGAAGTGTGTGTTGAATAATGGTTACAGGCAGGTAGTCTTTCTGAAGTTCTTCAGGTGAAGTGGATTGAATAATCCAGTGCTTTGTACACTGACATGCTCTAGACTTACTGCCTAGCGTTTGTGGAAGGTGATTTTTGAGCTGTTTGTCTGCCGAAGACAATGCAGCTCTTTTTTGCCATTCTGTTAGGACGCTGTTCAGTCACCCACAGTGGGACTCTTGCTTTATTCTAGCTCTATTCCAGCTGCTTCCATCCTGGTTTTGAGAGAGGATCTCAAGATACATCTTCATTCTGGCTTTCTGGAGTAACTGGATACCATAGCCCTTATGTTACACTCTAGTAGAGGCACAACTCTGACAAACACTGATCGCTCAGAATGATGTATCTATGTATATTGAAGAGATAAATCTATAGAGGGATACTTATTCATATTCAGTACCACAGTTGTTGCAGCGTGACTTTGCTTTTTGCATCCAAAAACTTCTAGATCTTTCAAGGTAGAAAACGCAAGACCTGGTTTTAACTGTTTCTGGGTGTTTCTTTCTGGGAGGACTATGGAGGGTGAAACTAATATGCATGGTAGATGCAGCCTACATGTATGTGAATATCAAATATTCTTATCCATTTTAAGAATGTGATCTTCATTCCGAATGATTGCTGTCTATTTAATGTCAACACAATTGGAAAGGCTTGGGCGTTATTTAAGTTTCCACTTAGAATAACAGTGAAGTAATATGACTTTAAATGGCCCTTGCGTACCCTCTGCATTTTGGAGGGATTTCAGTTGAACTTCTGTGAGGTGCATCCATTCTATGCCAGCATAGATGCTTTTGTGGGGAGCAGCGTGAAATGGTGGTGTACCAGTTTCTCTCCTGAAATACAGGCACAGTTCCTTAAGGTCAGAGGATTCAGTGGTGGGGGAATCTGCTAATACAGTGATGTAAAACTCCTAAATCGGAGAATCTACTGTTTGAGCTCTCAAAAGCTTTATCTTTTTTTACTTACAGAAGAAATAGGAAAATAACAAATGAGGTAATGTGACATTTCCTAACTAGAATTTTGTTTTCAGTAAGTTCAATAAAAATAGTTTGTTTACTATGTTTTTGGCTATTGTACATATTTCATCGTCTTTTGAATCAAATAATCTACAAGAGGCCGGCATCTAAAAGGTGTTTTTACAGAAATTTAGAAGTAAAGATGGACTGCCATTTATTGCAAGATCTTGCAAAAACTGTAGTTGAGCGCTGCTGATACAGTATAATTTCTTTCAAAAACAAGTAGATATCACCAACTGAATTTGTGAATAACAATTCTTCCAACAAGCATATTTTCCAAAAACCTTGCAAAGCTCTTCCTCTGAATTTTATGAGCATGAAATGTAGAAAATCCAATCAAATACTTCAGGTAGAACAGAATTGGAAAACCCGGCCTTGTACCACCATAGTTTACTGCTAATAACAAAGAAACTCAGCCGTTCCCAGTAAATCACTTAATATGAATCATTTAACTTGCTCCAGCAGACAGTTCGTAACAGTTCTGCACTAAGACCCAAATTCCTTCAGGCTGCAGCTTTTCAGTAGACAGGGAATGTCTGACAATGTGAGTGGGAAATACAAATGTCAGTGTACATGCAGCATGCTGCTGTACACACGGGATGAAAATACGTGTAACCGGGAACTTCGAAGTCAGTTTAACTGAAAACTAATACTGGAAAATAATTTCTGTTATGTGTGACTAAATGTTAATATCATGCAGATTTGTGTATATTGTAAATGTCTGTTAGAAAACTGATTCCCAAACTGTAAATTTTAATTCATTCAAACGTCATGGATTGACATAGTTCTGTCTGTGATTAGCAAGCTGCTAGATTCTTATAATTGAAATACTGCAAATTATATTTGCAATTACAAATGCCTTTTAAAAAAACCCAATCTTATTTAAACTTTTATTTTGAAAGGACAAATTATATCATCACCCTGTACTTATAAGCATTCTGTCTTTATTTTTCGTCATTCCTTTACAGAACAAAAGAGATGAACATCTTTTGAAAAAAAGAAATGTTCCGCAAGAAGAAAGTTTAGAAGATTCTGATGTTGATGCTGACTTCAAAGCAGTAAGTTCCTTGGTTCTGGAATTACTTTTAAAACTTTGGTGATGTCTCAAAACAATATATTCTGGTTTTATTTTAACACCAGTAGTTTTGCAGTTATTTGAAGGCAACTTGCAGTTATGTGAGTGCACTCAAAGAATAGTGATCAACAGCTTGATATCCAAGTGGAGAGCAGTGATGAATGACATTCCCCATGAGTCTGTATTGAGACCGGCCCTGTTTAACATCTTTGTCGGTGACATGGAACATGGACAGTGCGATAGAGTGCACCCTCAGCAACTTCGCCAGTGACACCAAGCTGTGTGGTGCCATTGATGCTAGAGTGGAGGGATGCCATCCAGAGGGACCTTGATAGGCTGGAGAGGTGGGCCCATAAGAACCTCGTAAAGTTCAACCAGGCCAAGTGCAAGGTCCTGCACATAGGTTGGTGCAATCCCAAGCACAAATACAGACTGGGTGCAGAATGGATCAGGAGCAGCCCTGAGGAGAAGGACTTGGGGGTACTGGTGGACAAGAAGCTCTACATGAGCAGGCAATGCACGCTTGCAGCCCAGAAGGCCAACCGCATTCTGGGCTGCATCAAAAGAAGCGTGGCCAGCAGATCGAGGAAGGTGATTCTCTCCCTCTACTCTGCACTGGTGAGACCCCAGCTGGGGTACTGCATCCATCTCTGAAGCCCTCAGCATAAGGACATGGATCTGTTGGAGCGAGTCCAGAGGGGAGCTACGAAGATGGTGAGAGTGCTGGAGCACCTTTCCATGAGGACAGGCTGAGAGAGTTGGGGCTGTTCAGCCTGGAGAAGAGGAGGCTCTGGGGAAACTTTATAGCGGTCTTCCAGTACCTAAAGGGGACTCATAGGAAAGATGGGGAGAAACTCTTTAGCAGGACCTGTTGTGATAGAACAAGGGGTAATGATTTTAAGCTAAAAGATAGTAGATTGGATGATTGGACATAAGGAAGAAATTATTTATGATGAGGGTGGTGGAACACTGGCACAGGTTGCCCAGAGAGGTGGTAGATGCCCCATCCCTGCAAACATAAAAGGCCAGGTTCAACAGGGCTCTGAGCAACCTGATCTGGTTGGAGATGTCCCTGCTCCTTGCATAGTGGGTTTGGACTAGATGGCCTTTAAAGGTCCCTTCCAACCCAAACTATTTTATGATTCTATATGCTGTTAAAATTACTTTGATTATATTAAATGATTAAAATAATATAATTTAGCAACAATTTTACTAAATCATTTTCTTTTTTCTTTTCAAGCAAAATGTAACACTAGAAGCGATATTGCAGGTATGTTACATTTAACTTTTTTTTTAATTAGACGTGCATGTTCTGTGCATTTTTAGTTTTTACTGTTTTTTTTTTTTTTCTTTTCAGAACGCCACAAGTGACAACCCAGTGATACAACTGAGTGCTGTCCAAGCTGCCAGGTAAAAATAAATAAAGGCACAGAAATATATTTTCTGCACATTTTTCATTATGAAAGTTACTTATTTTACTTTTACATTTACTTTCACAGAAAACTCCTATCCAGTGACAGAAATCCACCTATTGATGACTTAATAAAATCAGGAATTTTACCAATTCTGGTAAAATGCCTAGAAAGGGATGATAAGTAAGTATACTTTTAAAAATGTTCACCTTTACTGAAAATCTGCATCTAAAAAACCATCTCATTATTTCAAATGAAACTGAGGATTCCTAGCACCATATAATCTGGCACAGTGGATCACATTCCATGATGATAAGCCATAAATTCTCCAGGAGTATTATCCTTCTGCTGAAATGTAATTTTATTGAACTTGCATGAGCATATCCAGCTAATGGAGAAAACCTTACTGAATTTCTCATTGGTTTTGAATATTCCAGACTTTTTTCTTAACTGTCTCAGACTTACTGTGTATTTACGTGAAGGCAGAGAACATGCCTGGTTGTGAACAGGGCTCTTCTATTTGGCAGAATACACTTGACATCTTTTTCATTAAGGTTATTGGCTTAAGTTTCTAGCTTCTTCATTCTCACTCCAAGGTGAGTTTCCTTCTGGCTCTGTGCTGCTGCCTCGTGTGATGGTACAACACAGTGAGCATGCTCTCTGTTATGGTTCTTTGTTGGAAAACAGGAGCTTCAGTAAAGCAGGTAGAGAACATTGAGCTTGTAGTTGCAAGAATTTAATGACATAGAAGAGAAATGCCATATTCCACGACTCATGAGCCCCTTATCAGATAGATGGAGATTAACAGGTAAATGTTTTAGCCTATCTTTGGTCTCAGGCAGCCATAAATGTATTTACAGTATTTTTCATTTTTAAGGTTATTTCTGCAGCCACAAGGGCTAGAAACTTCAAAAATGAAAATAGGTGTTTTGAGTATAATTTGGTGGTTGCAAAAACATGAAGCATGAGTGGCTTTGTTTCTAGCTTGTTTAACAAAACAGTTGCTGTGAAAATTCTTTTAATTTAACTTTTCTGTCTAGTTTTTGTATGATTTACCTTTGTAAATGTTTAATAAGTCTTTTGAAATTGAACTCAACATTTTCTTAAGCAGTCCTTTTAATTGTGTTTGCTGTATAATATTTAGTAGAGGTAAATTGCGCAAAGACTTTGTATAACAGATTGTTAAAGCTGTTGTTCGTGTTATAACTGAAAGCTTGTCACAAGGGGAAGAAAAGAAGGACCAACTGAGAACTAGAATTTTAATGCTTTTCATCCTAGAATGTAAAGGTTTATAAATAGCTGCTGATAGCTTCTATTTGTTTTTACAAATCCTTACTTACACATCTTGGGCCACCCTCTCTAATTCTTTTCCAATCCCATTCCCAATAAACCCTTAAAGTGCTTTGGAAACGAATGTACAAAAAAAGCTTAAAGGAAGCAGGTGCTATGGCTATATGTGAAACATAATTGATAAAGACCCAAAAAAGAACAGAAATGAGAAATAGTCACCTAACAGTAGATATTCTCTGCCCCTTCTGAAGCCAGATGCCGTATCATTATGCTGACCACCATAAGCTGTAAATTTTTATGGCCTTTAGAACTCCTAACCTTCGGAATTTGCTTGAACAACAGTTTTCTGTGAACTGTTTTACTACACTGCTGTTGGCCTAGACAACAGTTGAGTTGACAGGCATCTCGGAAGAGATGTTCCCTGAGCTTTCATAATACGTGTAACTAATTTTATCTGCAATGTAACATGTCACTTTTAATACAGGTACGATGCTGTCTTTTGATACTGATACTAGATCTTTCCCCCATCTGTGATGGACCAGAAAAATGTCTTTAATCCCAGTATACCAGCTTACACTTATCTGGGATGTAATGTTAAGAGGGCCAAGTTTCTATCAGTTGTGGTCTGACACGGTTCATTTATTGAGAACTACTAATGGCAGCAAGGCATTTGCACTTTCTTCACTAAATATGAATGGCGTTTGGATAATCTGTTGTGAAGAGGTCTCTGTTACCCATTAGAGAGGCATAATTAAATTTTATGATGAGGGATGCTAGAAATCTTTCATACAGCAGATAATTAGTTGTCTAGGGTAGCGGTCAGCGTGACTGGTTGGAGTGTGCTTCGACAAGTATTACTGCTTGTATTTTATTAAATGTAGCGTGTGTCAGAGTGCATGCAGCTAGTGATGCTGAAATGAGCCATAAAGTAATCTGCAAATCATGTTTCAACTTATTACTATAAAACTATTTCATTACAGTCCTTCATTACAATTTGAAGCTGCATGGGCATTGACTAACATAGCGTCAGGCACTTCTGCACAGACTCAAGCTGTTGTACAGTCTAGTAAGTATTACGGTGTGGTTTTTGGAGGGTGGTGGATATGGTGGGTAAATGGGGAAAGGGGATATTTGGATAACAAATGCCATTTGTTATCAAAACCATTAAAATAATAAATGCATGACTGTCATCTTTCTTAGAAAATTTCTACGTTTGCTCTTAAACATTACTCTGTCTGTCACTAACAATTAATATTAAGGATCCCAGACCTGGTTTTCCCATAAAGAAGCTAGAGAATGACAGATGATATGATGAGTATGACAAAAAGTGTTAGTCCTTTCTATTTCTTGGGTTGATTTCTGAAATTGTGTACTATTAATTCCCCTATGGCTGAAACTTATGTTAGGAAGTAATTCTTTCTACCTCAAAGGTATGTTCATAAATCTTATAAAGTTGTTAAATACATATAGTTATGTAAGAGTGCTCATTTAAATAGAGAGTTAAGAAAATCACCATCCTGTCTTTCACCTTTTGATTACTATCTCCTATACACACCGTGTTTGTTGTGCTGCCTTTGTTTCTTACTGAATCAGCTAGTAAGACTTACATTATAAAGAGAGATAGGAAATAAACTCTGAAGTAATTGAAAATAAATTATTAAAATTAATTTTTCAGGATTATATATACAATCTTTATGTGTTAGCACGCGTATCTTAAAACAGTCACCTTTATGCTAGATGCAGCATTTTGTCATTAAACAGGAGACTGTAGATAAGCAATTATATAATAAATTGTCTTGGCTTATTGATATTCAGTGTTTTTATATGAGAAAATGGTGAATTAGTTATTTGATTTCTTTTTTTGAAGTATATGAACCTACCTTTCAAATCAAATGCTGGTTTGTACGTTTTAATAGCTAATGAAGTATCTCACTAATTGTTAGATCCTACATTGATAAGGTATTGGATCAGTAGAATGAGAATGCTTATCAAAATGAGCTTTGTAAAAAACAAATCCAAAGCCTTTTTAAAAAAATAAACGTCTTCAATTTGTTTCAAAAAATCCCGATGTCCTGATTTGGACACCTCTGTATTTAGATTGCTTTCCTGATGTCTAAATATCTTTGAAAATCTATTCCCAAGTTTTTTTCATCTTTCCCCACTTTTTCTAAACAATGTTTAGTCATTGTTTTCTTCCTTTTTCAAGTCCCACAATGTTATCATATTTGAATGAATGAATCTAATGAAAAAGCTGTTTATAGTATTAGCTTTGCAGAAAAAAAAATCTTAAAGGAAAAATTAAAATTAGAATGAAAATATGAACAGCACAGCCAAAAGCATTGCTGTTACCTGAACAATTACTGGAAGCTCAGGCTGGGATATGTCTCTCACAGTCTGTTTAGCTAATGCTTGAAAAGAAGAAAATGTGATAAAATGGTTTTAAAGAAGCAAAAAGCATTTTCCAGGCTTTAGTCCCGATGAGAAAATGGAAGAAGTTTAGTCTAACAGTCGTGCTGCTTTGGCTGAGAGATGGCTAAAGGAAAACGGCCTCCACCTCTACGCCGTTTAGATAAGGGATGTTTTGAGGAAACAAAGCGATAGGTCCTTGCAGCTGTAGAAGAGGATGGTGCAGCCTAAATACAAAAGAAGGCAGCCTCCTGCAATCAGGAGGGACAGATGGCAGTTGGAAGGCCCAGCAAAAGAGAAGAACTACTATACACACAGAATAGATCTTGGCAGGAGCCAATTTGGAGTAGAAGTAATTAATTTTTTGAAAACAGTAGATAAGATAACCTGCAGCTCGCACTTTCTCAGACTGTCCTCCTGCCTGAATGCTGATATGAAATAATTTCATTCGGGCTTTTGAAGGCATACCAGGATTGCAATCTAATGTAAACTACATACTTGACCCTCCTCTCTGAAATATGTTGAAGACACTTATGGCTGAAGTGTCATCTTGGTTATCACTGAGAAGGAGGCTAGAATATTCCACTTGAGCTAATGGAAATGGGATAATTGTTACAAAAACGGTGAAAATGTTCATAATTAAGGGTGTGTTGCTGTCCCTCTGTCATGGTCATCCCTGTGAAATGACTGTAAAGTGTCCATAAATGTCCACAAAATATCAGCTGAGTTCATTTAGTCCATGACTTCAAGCTCCATCTGTTATGGTGGGACAGGAAAGGTGGTGCGTTGAGTGGAGTTACTGGGCAGCAAAGCCAGCTCAGGTTGGGTCACTGCTGCACTTGCACTTCTTATAAGGTTTGTCCTCCGCTGGTTCAGGTGGTTACTACTATAGTAATTTCTGTAACATGCAACTCAAATCTAAAACAATTTAAAGGTATTTCCATTTCAGTCTCCACCCCTGGTCCCTTTGGACCAGACTATAGGGTTAACTTTGCAATTAACTCCTCCCCTTGCCGCTGCTCCAGCGTGGACTCAGACTGCAGTCCCTTAGGGGTGTACCTGCTCCAAGTGGAGCCTTATCCCTGGCTACACGCTTTGAGGTGCCTCATCATGACCACTAGCCACTGATGCTGCAGCATGGACTTATCCATAGCCACAGATGCTTCGAGGTGTACCTTCTCCAGCACGGACTTATCCTTGGGCCACAGTCCCTTCAGAGGTATACCTGCTACAGCATAGAAATAACCATGGTCACAAATGCTTTGAGAGGTACTTGCTCTGGCACGGGCTTATCCACAGCCACAGATGCTTTGGGCTGTCCTTCTCCCGCATGGACTCATCCACACTTCGTAGTCCCTTCGACTTGAGTTTACACTGGAGTTTCAGCCTGTCCAGTACGGCAGCACAGAAGCAGCAGCAATGCCCTGGCCATCTGCCAGCCCAGGTGCGTTGCCATTGCTGTTATCGAAGTGTTCCCAGGCACGACAGAGTAAGATGATAAGCAGTACAGCAAGAAGTGGAAGCAAAAAGCAGCCACTAACGAGCACTAGACTTACACAGTAAGGCAAGCAAGCCCCATGGCAAGCACAGAAGCCTGCTCATTAGTAGCTAAACAGCAATAACAGCGCTAAATTTGATCTAACACATTCCAATAAAATCTGTTGTCATCTCGAACCCTTCGAGCCCCACGTTGGGCACCAAAAAGGACTGTCGTGATTTAACCCCATCTGGCAACTCAGCACCACACAGCTGCTTACTCACTCCCCAGGTAGGATGGGGAAGAGAATCAAAAGGGTAAAAGTGAGAAAACTCGTGGGTTGAGATAAAGATAGTTGAATAGGTAAAGTAAAAGCTGCGCACACAAGCAAAACAAGGAATTAATTCACTACTTCTATAGGCAGGCAGGTGTTCAGCCGTCTCCAGGAAAAAGCAGGGCTCTTTCATGCGTAACCATTACTTGAGAAGACAAACACCATCACTCCAAACATCCCCCCCTACCTCCTTCTTCTTCCCCCAGCTGTATATGCTGAACATGATGCCATATGGTGTGGAATGTCCCTTGTGCGCCCTCAGCCTACTCACTGGCGAGGCAGTATGAGAGGCAGAAAAGGCCTTGATTCTGTGTAAGCACTGCTTAGCAGTAACTAAAACATCCCTGTATTATCAACACTGTTTTCAGCCTCTTACTAGCTACCATGAGGAGAGTTAACTCTATACCAGCCAAAACTAGCACACCCTCCTAATTTGTCAGTTGTAGGCAGTTGCTGAATTATTCATCTAGGGCAGGGAAGGAATTTTAGGTTGTCTTTAATCTTCATTGCTCTGTATTTTTCAGGAAAATTGGCTCATTATCACATGTTAAATTATTAACAGAATATTGATTCACAGTTGCCCACAAATTGTGTTGCAATTTTAAAACGTTTCTGGAGCTATTTCTACAAGAAGAAATACTCTTTCCTTCAACGGTATATAAATGGATCTATTTTACTTTGCTCAGAAAGACGATAGGACAAGTATGATCACGTACAGATTTAAGAAATAGCTGCAAGAATTACTATCTTTCAAACAGTATGGGTTGTCCAAAGGGTAGTAGTGCATGATAATAGTAGAGGGATGGTTTCTTAGCTCTGTTAAATTTATTTGATTCAGCAGAGACTGATACCTAAAATCAGTACCACTTCCTTAATCTGGTATGTTGCCTGCGTTATATAATAGCAAATTAAAACGTGTCTTAAGACTGGCAGATGGATGTAAATCTTCACTGCATATGGAAACTAACTATAGCCACCTCTTGGGAGGAAGCTGTTTTCTTAAAGACAAGATTTGAGGCACGTTTGCACAATTAGGCATGTTGTTCTGCTAGGTATGTGTTGTGATCTTTGATAACTGGAAAATCTGAATTGCCAGGACATTAAAGCTACCACCTGCGTACTTGAGGCTCTTGCAAATCACTTTGAGAAATATGGGGAAACGTTTAAATGTGGGGAGGATTGTTGTTTAATAGTTGCTTGTTCTCCAATCTATTTTTCCCCTCTCTACATATGTATAGAAATGTTAAACTGAGGTTTTGCGTGCTCTTCATAGTAGAAACATCTATCTTAATATAAGGCATGGTAGCGAAAGTGTTTTATATTAATCAATGAAAGTATTGTGCATATACCATGTTCCAGTAAAAACAGATATGATCTTTGCATTCTGTAGGTGCAGTACCCCTCTTCTTGAGACTACTTCATTCACCACACCAGAATGTCTGTGAGCAAGCTGTCTGGGCTCTCGGAAATATTATAGGTAACTTCTGTTGTTACTATAATGATTTTAATTCAGGGAGTGTTTAATTTTAGAATTTGACTTTTTGAACATTGACATTATCATATGAGACTATGTTTCCTCTAAATTCTGTGGCTTAATACAATTTTTCATGTGGCCAGAATTACACAAGTACATCCTGTTTTCTTCTAAAGAATAGTATCACCTGCTGGACAAAATATTAACAGGATAAATTTTGTGCCTCATAAAATATACATACATATCTGTACGTATGTATATTTAATTGAACGTGAACTGTTAGTAGTAGACTACTGGTGAGGAAACATAGAGTTTCAGTATCCCACCACGTCATTGCATACATTTCAAGATTTTCCATTTTTAATGTAATTTCTTTTACAACAATTTTCATTTCTGTAGGTGATGGTCCTCAGTGTAGAGATTATGTCATATCACTGGGAGTTGTCAAACCTCTTCTGTCCTTCATCAATCCCTCCATTCCCATCACCTTCCTTCGGAACGTCACATGGGTCATTGTAAATCTCTGCAGGAATAAGGACCCCCCACCGCCTATGGAGACAGTTCAGGAGGTAAATAAAGAATTATGAGACAGATAATTTTTTTATACTCTGGGCTAGAAGCCAAATGGTTTACATTGTCATACTATGAATTTATGCATGTTTTTTGCCACTGTCTTGTGCCACTTACCAGTTGTTAAATGAAGTAATGTGACCAGTGTGATGCTTCTTACTACGGCTGCAATAAAGGTATTTGTAACATCTGAAACTGAGTAAGACTGAAGACTGATGAGCCATATATTAAAATGGACCCAACAAAAGATCAGCATGCTAGGAAGTGTTAACATACTCAGCATTTCATGGTTTTATCAAAAAAGGCTATGAACATGATTCTGTATATAGAAGTATTTAAATGAAATTATTTTCAATAAGAGGAAATGTCAGTAAACTAGTGAATGTAGTGTAGTTTGTGTTTCGACTAACTGTGAACATGCAGTCAGTGTCAAGTCCCCTCTTGAGAAGAGGAGCATCTAAAAATCCCTTTAAACTGGTGAACAGAGCAAATGTGGTGTTTGTAGAGTAGGCACAGCTAGTAAAGTGACACTATTTGACTAGAACTATAGTTGTAATGTATATAAAGTTCTTTATTTTAAGATAAATTCCAAAGTGGAGATATAGTTTTTGAAGCCTTGTGAAGTATAATATTGTTAGCAACTAAACTTTAGTGGAATTTTAAAAATGAAGCAGAGAACAGGGAAACTTTTACAAGTAATATTTTACCAAATAAAAACCCCTGTTCTAAGCAGTCTTATAATCGCTCAATTTTATATTTTCTCCATACATGAATATAAAAATAAAAGTTAATCTGAGCTAGTTTTATATCTTGATATTAGGCAAATGATTTTTACTATATTGTGTGATAACAAAGCTTTCAAGATAGCAGGAGGATGTCTTATCTCTGTCGTTAGCTTGCTTCCCCTCAAAATACAGTCTGTTCTCTAGGTCTCTTTGAAATATAGAACTGTCTTGTATTTTTACAATTTTAAACATTTTGTGTATATATACACACACATACTTTAGGGAATGACCACTTGCTGAAAGTATATGAATGCAATATGCTAATGCAGTGTCAAGCTAAGCTTTGTGACTGCAGTACTTGGATTCATGATTGTACAGCTAATTTTATTCTGCTGTAATGACTGATGAACTTCTTTTCAGATTTTGCCAGCATTGTGTGTTCTCATTTACCATACAGATATAAACGTAAGTAATTTCTAAAGTTTTAGATATTTAGATTCTTTGTTTTCTCTAGAGAGAGAAATGTGTTTATGTGGCAAATTTGGTTTTGTGTGTTAATTTATATATAATTAAGTAGTAAATGCACAATTAAATATGAAGAGTAATATAATTGTAGACATTCAGAGGATGAAAAGGAAAGTGCAAACACCATTTCTGAAATTTCTTCTCTAGAAATATTTTTTATCCTTTACATTAGAAACTACAATTTTTAAAAATCCTATCTTGCGGAATTGAGCCTTGAAAGTTTGAAGTGCCAGCTTTACCATCAGCTTCACTTTAATTCTGCCCTGATTTATAATTTTGCATAGATGATATATAATGCTCATGTAGAAAAAAAATGTAATTCTGTATATCATTTCAATCAAATATTGTGATCATATGGGTAAATCTGACTTTCGTAACCTGTTCGGTGCCTGACTTTGCAACCTGCTTAACTAAGGAAATCACATACAAAAATATGCTTAAATAAACTGCAAAATCCATTGTTTTGTGGCACCTTTGTCAACTTTTCTTCAGTTTTTTAATACTAACCCTTCAGTACTTCCCACTTTCCTAGTATATGGATTTACATATATTTTCTGAGTAAAGTGCTAGAGGGGTGGACTTCCTTCCTGAAGTCTTATATTGGGACTTCAGGAACAAAGATCTGTGTAAGTAAGGGATACTGATCTGCTCTTCTCCTTCTCCTGTCAGGACTTCGTAATGTCTTTGGCTCTTGCTCCCTATAGTGATCCTTCAGTTCAGGGAAGCAGGAATTGAACCCTTGTGGTAGGTTTGGGTATAGAGCATAAGACTGGTGGAACTGTCTTTCATTACTTCCACGCTGTGGTAGTGGTGTTTCTGCTGCTCTTTTAATGATGAAGTGGGCTTGGCTCCACAAAATATTTGCAAACAGTTTAATTTGGGATTTTGCCAGGGTTTTCCCAGTGTAATATGAGTGGGAGACAACACATGGTGGCTTTCCAATTTGTAAGTTGGACCAACCTGAATGGAAATTCATAGCAAAACCAAACACACTTCTGACCTATAGGCTTTTTTTCCCTGCCAAATTTGAAAGCTTTTGCAAGCAACAATTGTCTGAGAGCTTCTTGAAGTAGATATGAGACTGTGATGCCAGGTTTTGACTGATCTCAATTAGGGCACCTGTCTTTTTGATCCTGAGAGTCAGGTGCTAGTTTGGAGGTACCAGTCTGGTCCCAGCCTCTCTGTACTGGAACAGCAAACCTATCTTTGGAGATGAGTCAGTGATGCAGGTAGGTCAGCCAACAGTCCTGTGAGCGCTTCTGGCAGCTGCTGCTCTAGTCACCAACAGGGCTGTGGGGCAGCAAACTGGTGAGGCACCATCTCACTGCTTCTCCTGCGGTACTGGCTCCACTGCAGCACATTCTACTGTCCCTGCGGCGTTAGCTGGTGAGGGCAGCAGCGGGCTGTTGTGAGACATCACTAGGTCTGTGCTCGCTGGTGGCTGGAGCTGAGTGGAGGCAGCCTGCGGCTCAGGACTTGTGTTTCAATGCTGTGGTGTTTAGCTGTCTTAATAGCTGGAAATTTTAAATGGTTATCTGTTTTAAAAGTAGAGTAGATTTAGGTACCTCAACAGATTATATCCTCAGTGGGGTCCAGATTTCTCTTTCTGCAGTTCCTAACACCTCTAAGCAATAGGATGTCTCTCTTTCTGCTGGCTTTGTTTCTGCTTCAGATACTACCTTTCAATGACTGTAACTTTTGTACTTTTCTTTTTTGAGGGCTCTCAAATCAACCTTATCAAGTCATCGGTGACTTGGTCTTTATTTTCTTCAAGATGCTAAGGTTGCCCTGCATGACAGTAATTTCTCTGTGGGTTTTCGCTTTGTCCGACAGTTGCCACCTTTGTCCACAGTTGCTAGTCCTTTAGTTAGTATAAGAACTCCTTTCCTTTGCTTTAATCTTAATATGAAGGCAAAAAAAAAGGCATGCATTCAGAATACTTTTGCAGTTTCACTTCAGAACTGCACTATGGATCAGAAATGCTAAGGTGTAGATAGATGGATTAGTGACTAAGGAGACTTAGGTATTCCATCATCAAAAGATAGCACAGCTAACAAATTATAGGAGTGCTAGGAGTCTGGGTGGGTATTTTCTGCAGAAAGTTACTAGCACAACTACTTACCTGCGCTGGTTGTCTTTGACATGCAAATCAAGCCCAACAGTTTGCCTTTGTGAGATGCTGTAAGTTGTCACTGTATGCACCAAAATGTGGTATCTAATTAAAAGATTTTTGAGAGAGGACATACAGAAATTATTATTTTGGAACAAATGGCCCCAGTTTTCATAGCTGTACATAATAATCTAACATTTTACTAATTAGGTCTCATCATAATATTTCCATTTTTCCTGTAGCTAAATTGCATGCTCTTTTTTTTTCCTCCCAGACATGTGGAATGTTGATCATTAAATTAAGACTCCATTATATGGATTTTACTGTTCAATGTGTAAACCATGCTCTTTCCAATTTGTAGATTCTTGTGGACACTGTTTGGGCTTTGTCCTACTTAACAGACGGTGGGAATGAACAGATACAAATGGTGATTGATTCAGGAGTTGTACCTTTTCTAGTTCCCCTTCTGAGTCATCAGGAGGTTAAAGTTCAAGTAAGTATGGTTCAGTTGCTATTGAATGGTTCTTTGTAAGCTATTTTCTGAAAAATGTACCTTTAGAGTATTTCTTAGTGGAGTACTGAGATGAGCGTTTATAGCTACATTTGTTGCAGGTAAAACTGAACAAAAAAAAATGTTACCAACACTGGGGAAAAAATAGTATTAAAATGAAAGAAAACTCAAACAAAACAGTTCTAATATAGTTTTAAGTAAAGTGACAGGTTAACCATTAACTTCCATTCTGTGATTTCCAAGGGTGCCTTCCTTTTGTAGTCCTAAAATATTTCATGACAACAGATTTTACATTTTTCAGAATTCAAGTTATATACACTGTTTTCTATTGCTGCCTACATGATTGTGCATATTCTGTCTGAATAGCTCTTGGAAATCAATTAATATTTGGGGACCTTTTGAATGCTAAAATATTTGCAGATGCTGAGTCCTTTTCATAAAGCCAATTTCTAATTAGCTACAAAAGGAAGGCTAACTGAGCTTGTTTGATTAATTTCGAAGATAAAGGGAAACTAAAAGTTACTTAATGTCTACCTGATTTTTATAAACCAGCCTTTGTAATTGGGAGCTTTTTAATGTATCTGTGCATTTGTCATGTTTGTTTAGTTTGTACTTTGGATGAAACGTGGCTGTCTTGAAATTTGTAAGACCAGTTCACTTGATGAAAAGGAGTCTCTCCAGTATTCTGCCAATTGTAAAGCATTTACTAACCAATACATAAAGTCCATTTCTGAAAGTTAACTGTGAGTCAATTAGAAGAAAAATAGTTGTGGGGTTTTTAATTCTGTAGTGGAAAGCTGAACAGAGAAGTAAGCAACCTTGGCAGACATAGTCAAAGCCTAGAAACAGTTAATGTAATTGTAACTCAGATCAGATACATGAGGAATTAACTCTTCTGTTGTTTTACTATTCTTTTAATTTCTAATCTTTACACTTTTTGAGTTGAGCTGTGGTGCATCTATTTGGTAAAATGATGTACTGTGTGGTGTTGTTCTGATGAAACAGTACTCATTTTTAGGATGTAGCTCAGAGGATGAAGTGCTAAATTGTATTTTGCAAAGTGCTTTTATAAAGAGATGTCTTAAAATGATCTCTGTTTTAGCATAAGTGACAGCAATGTCTTTAACATGCAATTTTTGTTTCCTTTCCATTTTCAATATTCAGACAGCAGCACTGAGAGCAGTAGGCAACATAGTAACTGGTACTGATGAACAGACACAAGTTGTTCTCAATTGTGATGTTTTGTCTTATTTCCCAAATCTCCTGACACATCCAAAAGAGAAAATAAATAAGGTATGATTTGTTTCTTCCTAACTTAATGGGGTTTTTTAAAGAAATAAAATTGTAGTCTATAGCATATTGCACAGAAGAGCTTCTTACAGTTATTATTTCCAGCAGGTAAGCAATTTTGTAAAAAGACACAGCCTTTGAGGCTGATGCTTACTTAGGGCTAAAGCCAAACAGACATAGGGAGGATCCATGCATTGGTGTTGATGCCTAGTGCTTTTTGGGAGGACTGATGGTTTTTGCTTTGGAGAGTGATACTTTTTCTTAATTTGCAAAGTGAGTATCTGGCTAACTTGCATTATAGTTATTATAACTAAAGAGTGTTGCTTTTGTTTGAGTCCAGTGAGCTGAGTAAGACTGATTCAGTTTTTCCATTCCATCTTTCCATAGTGGAGTTTGTTTTCTTATCCATCTTCACCTTGGTGAAAAGGACGTAGGGAGTACCACTGTCCTTTTCTGAAAATTGTCCTACTTCCTTTTGGCAGAGGTAACTTCACTGCTGACTGGATGAAATTAGGGGGAGTTAGATGAAATAAAGTTACCAGTGCCCCCTTTTCCAGAGCTGTATTTCATGTTATTTGCATTTTTTTAAAATCATTGTGCCATCTCCCACTGCAAAGATGGGGCTGGCTGAGGAGGAGGCTCTTTTGTTTAGCTTATGTGATTCCCCCAATTAGTGTACCAGTGAGGGGAAATCTGTTTGTGAGGATTCTCTGTTTCTTCAGGCCCCGTCAACTGTCAAGAGCTCTGAAGAAGTTGTCTTTGACAGTTCAAACTCCTGTGATTTGTTCCTGCCTGGCTTTCTAGCTGTCGCACAAGAATGATGAAGAGCTCTTTTTGAATGCCAAGAAAGGAATTATTTTTGTATACGAAGGTCTAGAAATGCTTTGAGTTTTGTTTTAAGTGTATGTTGTGAGGGGCAAATAGAAATAAAAGCAAGATACACATCCCTAAAAAATGGAAGCCATTATGTTTTCCTCCTGCAATATTTATAACTGGTTGTTTGCCCCCTCTGTTTGTCTTTTACTTAAGATAGGAGCCTTTTGAAGATGTTCTGGATTGCCTTGACAAGGATCCCCCTCTGTAACCAGGAATTTGTAACTGCCATTAGATAGATGTTAGCTATGCCGATGAACCACCTGAAGGAGATAACTGCTGAGTAAAGTCTTGGGACTGAGAGTCCTGTCTGATACTTGAATGAGCTTTGTGAGCTCCACTTCGTGTTTCAGAAAGAAAACAGGAACCAGAGTTGATCTTCCTTGTACCAGGACAGAAACCTATGACTGAGCTGTCAGTAGTAGGATTACAGGATAAGTCCTTTTTTATATGAGATTTTACCAGTTTTCCTATTTCTTTGCAAAACTGATTGAAAGTTTAAAACATGGCTGTGACTCCAGCAGTACAAAGTGGCTAAAAGGTTCGAGTCAGTATTGTTCCTGATGTATGAAGACACTCCTTGCGTAAGCAGTAATCTGGCCTTGTGAATTAATCATATCAATTTTGTATTGATCCCCTGGATGTTTGGCTTTCACAGTGCAATAAAAGTTTTTGTGCTAGAAGTCCTATTGGGAAAAAAACCTGGAGATTCTGTTTAGTGATTGATCACAGTATGATTTTAGGTTTTGAGGTAGTTTTTTTGTGGGTTTGTTTTTTTTTTTTAATCTATTGAATAATTTTAAAAAGTGTTTCGCTTTTTTGTTTTGTCCAATTGTAGGAAGCAGTTTGGTTCCTTTCCAATATCACAGCAGGAAACCAGCAACAAGTTCAGGCTGTAATAGATGCTGGGCTAATCCCTATGATCATACACCAGCTGGCTAAGGTCAGTCAAACTATCAGCTATGAAAGCTGTCATCCTCTTTTTATAAATCTGACACGAGGAGACTGTGATTTTTAATAATCAGCTTGACAGATGTTTCCATGCTGATTTTAATGAGCTATTAATTTTATTTTTCAGGGGGATTTTGGAACACAAAAGGAAGCTGCTTGGGCAATTAGCAATTTGACAATAAGTGGGAGAAAAGATCAGGTATGTGTAGTGGGATTTCAAATTGCACATGCAGCTGTTTATAAGAAGCATGATGTTGAAAGCCCTTTTTTTTTTTAATTATTTAGGTTGAATATCTTGTACAGCAAAATGTAATCCCACCATTCTGCAATCTACTCTCAGTAAAGGATTCTCAAGTGGTACAGGTGGTGCTGGATGGTCTGAAAAACATCCTGATAATGGCTGGTGATGAAGCTAGCACAATAGCTGAAATTATAGAAGAGTGTGGAGGTAAGTGCTTATTAGACTTTAAAAAAAATTAATTTGCTGGATATTATTCTCTCTTCCACTCACTGCTGTTGATGTTTAGTACAGCATTTTTTTACTATAGGCTATTTGAATAAGCAAGTGAGCCTTTTTTTAATAAGATAAATTACTTTTTTTCTGTTTAGTTTAGTTTAGGGATTGTCATGTTGGAGGCAATTTTTGAAGGAGCTTTCTGTAGCTTAGGTATTTTCTAGGTTTAAATGAGAATTGTACTACTTTTTATTTGGTTATTGCATCTACTTCATTCTGAGGTAAAACACACAATTCTTGCTTTAGTTTATTGTCTTGGAAACCGTTGTTAGGATCATAATTTCATTACAGACCAAAGCAAGATGAGGAGTCAGGCTTTTGGATATTGCAGTCCAAGTTTTAATACATGCTAATTAATGTATTATAGTAAGAAACAGTAAAGGGATATTTAAGAAGTTACCGTACTGGAAATTTTTCCCTTGTATTATGCCATATCCAGATTGGAAATGGAACTAGGGTTTTAAGCTGCTCTTGGTGTGAGGCTGTGTCGCCTTGTTGTTTTAAACTCTTACGCAACACAAATTAAGCCACTTCCTTTTGGTGATACACAGAAAGCACAATGGCTGGAACAAAAACTGTGTAGTAGCTTATGTAGGTAGTACATACTATGTATGTAATGTTTTCTAAAACCAGAGAAGGTTCTGTTATTCCTTCTTCATAAAATCTGATACTCCAAGGCATGCAAAGGTTGACAAACTACTTTTTTTCTGTCTTAGAGACAAATATAGCTGTTGTGTTAGACAATATTTGCAAATGTAGCTACGTCTTTCCTAGTGTGTTTCAATAGTAATGTTTTTTTTTCTTGGTTTATTTTTTGCAAAATAGTCAGTAATCCGTTTCAGTTTAAACTTTTAAAACTCTTCTCCATTTTCTTTTATCCAGGGTTAGAGAAAATTGAAGCCTTGCAACAGCATGAGAATGAAGACATTTATAAACTAGCATTTGAAATCATAGATCAGTATTTCTCTGGCGATGATGTAAGTATGCCAAAGATTGAAGAGTGTATGTGCTGTGCTGTTAGCCTAGTTAAGTACATTGCCATTGTTTCTCACTTCCCATGAACACAGGTTATCTGGGAAGTCAGTTTTCACGCACCTTTTTCAGTATAGCTTCCCTTAATTGAAAGTCTTTGAGGAATTTCTCAATACCAAGAATTTTCTTTAGCAACGTCAAGATGACTACTCTGGTTTTGCCTAATAAATTGATTGACGCTGACTTAATTCTGTCACACTGACATGTAAATTGACATGTAATTACTTGTGATTAGAATCTAAACAGTTCTCTGGCTCTCCTTTTTACTTTCTCATACATTAGTCT
The DNA here is from genome assembly GCA_009806455.1 of Tetrax tetrax. Classification (NCBI taxonomy): domain Eukaryota; kingdom Metazoa; phylum Chordata; class Aves; order Otidiformes; family Otididae; genus Tetrax; species Tetrax tetrax. The sequence continues at coordinate 122,108 of WHYT01016826.1, forward strand.
TTGGAGTGGGGAGTGGATCCTTACTTTCAGATAGATTACTGTATTTTGAGCTCTGTAGTTGCTGAGTCTGGGTTCTGCCTTGACAAGAGTCATCGAAACTGTAACAGTTTCTGCAACCCATTGAGCTAGACCATCTGATATTTTGTTGCACCCTGATTAGGTATTTTGACCCTTTGGGTTCTAGCTCTTTCTGCTACTGGCTGCTTGTGAGTGCCTCAGAAGCACTTCAACAAGCAATTTGAAGACAAATAATAATTACCTTTTCTAGGCCATCCAGGGTGTCTGTAGTTCTGCAGAACTAGCAGAACTGTGTCATCAGTTCTTCTCTTAAATCAAACTATCCAGATAGGAGCTCTAACTTTAAGGCTGATTAATTTTCAATTCATGAGTCCATCGTGTGATTGCAAAGTTAGTCACCAGAAGTTAAGATAGATGAAAAGTTCCCTACGCATGTAATGATTCTGTCAGTAGTATCTAATAGTCTCCATAATGGCTCTGAGACTTCTGTAGCTAACTGAATAGCACAGTCCAGTTGATGTGGGTGGAAGAATATCCCTTTTGAGGTCAGTACTCCTTCTATGCATTTAGTTTTTACATAAACTAATGCAATTTAATCTATGCCTGATTTGCTGAATTTATCTCCTTTACTCACAAGCAAAATTTTACTTTAGATTATTTTTTATGCTGTTACCATGCTTTCTGGGGCTTCTGAAACTCAAATTGTAGAAATTCCATGATTGGGAGAAAGGAGTTAAAACATAAAACCAGACAAATTTTCAGGCAGTAACTATAAGTAGGAAAAGAACCCTTGTTGTTTGAGGACTGATAATAAAAAAAACTAGAAAAAAAAATCCAAGTTTCCCTAGGGAGACAAGAGACTGGTTATGTTAGCCTGCTTGGCAGTGTTAGGATTGACTGTTCAGGAGTGTTCCTGCCTTCTGTCACTTCAGGATCTTCTGTATTCTCCTGAGATATTGCTGGCTATCAGATATATCTTCATTGTTAATCCCATCTGCTCCTTTGCTAAGCCCTGAAAAGTGCACTGGCATGTACTCTAGGACCACTACTAATGGCTTCCTGACTTTAGTTTATTGTGTTAAAGGTGTGTGAACTTAGGTAACTTTACTTTGTAGTCCCCCTGCAGAAGGCAGAAGTGCTGATTTGTCAACTCACAAATATTTTGCAAAGCATTCTGAAACCAGATTCAATCTTCATTTGGGCGTGACATGCCCCACTCTTCCGCCTGAGGATTGCTGCTGTCACCAAAGGCCTTAATCTCTCCCTCCAATTTAGGTATTGTCACCCAAAGTAAAGAGAAACAAAGATTTTAGGTGAGTCAGTTCTGATGTCCACACTACTCCAAGGCCAGATCTCAGAAAGCTATTTAGACCCCCTACACAAGGGCTCTTACCTGCTTCAGAATGATGCATGGTTTGAAATGAGGCACATGGCTCCTGCAGCCTGGTTTGTAGACGTAGGGTGTTCAGAGGATAGATTTGGAGGAGGGATAGGCAAGGTTTGAAATTGTGCGTGTCGATGCTACTGATGATATTTGCTGTAAATACCTGCCTTCTGACAGCTCCAAGGAAGTTGAGTGAAGTTGGATACTGATGCCTTTTACACTGAGGGTGGTGGAACACTGGCACAGGTTGCCCAGAGAGGTGGTTGATGCCCCATCCCTGGAAACGTTCAAGGCCAAGTTGGATGAGGCTCTGAGCAACCTGATCTGGTTGGGGATGTCCCTGCTCCTTGCAGGGGGGTTGGACTAGATGACCTTTGAAGGTCCCTTCCAACCCTAATCATTCTATGATTTTCTATCCACAGAGTAACAAAGTACTTTTGGTTTAAAAAAAATTTCAAATTGTACTTATGAGAACTATTTAAAACGCCTCTGAAATGAGTAATTCTAAATCCTTCAGATTCTGACAGGAGATACCAAGTACTCTTTTAAGCTTTTTATATAAGTATTTCTATCAGTGGCTGATAAAAATTGTTTTTATGTTGAAAGAAAATGGGAGAAAGTACAAAACTAATTTTGGAATTCACAACTAGTGATTAGCCAGCTCCAGAAGTACTAAAAATTTGCATTGAAAATTAAATTGCACAGCTAAAATAGCAACTGCTTTGACCAAGCAGCTACCCAGTCTCTAACCAGTTCAATTCTCTGTTTCCCTAATGGTATTAGAGCAGACTTGATGTGTTGTTCTTTTTAAACATATTTAAGGAATTGAATTGGAAAAACTCATCTAATTTCATTGCACTAATATTTAAGGAGAGAAGAAAAGGTGAACTTTTGTGAATCTCTGCTATGTGTACTGAATGGTGCAGGGAGTTGGCCTCTCATGTATTTTTGTTGTTGTATTTTACAGATCGATGAAGATCCCAGTCTCATTCCTGAAGCCACTCAAGGAGGTACTTACAACTTTGACCCAACGGCCAACCTTCAAACGAAAGAATTTAATTTTTGAGTTCAAAAAAAGTGCAGCTTCTCTGTCCCACACCAGTATGAAGCACCACCAGATGGCTACCAAGTGAAGAAACAAAAGGCTCCAAGACACACATGCCTCTTCGTTTTGATGCTTCTAAAGCAAGCCATGTATCGGTCACTTTGCAGTTGCCAAACGTCACTATCACATGGACTGTAAATGCATATGCATGATCTCTTAAACTGATTCAGAATTCTTTTTAACAGTCCCAACTACCTTTTTTTGCCTTTTTCCTGGTGCCACATGCTGACAACCGCAATCTGCAGTTTTGTTAAGAATATTCCATAGTGGTGGCACATTGGCTTTCCACGGAAAAGTAGCTTCTTTGGAAAATGGTGCGCTGTGGATCAAGACACTTTGGTATGATGCGTACATTTTGGAAGACTTTACAGGGGCCCAGTTTGCTCTGAGTCTCCATCATCGTCCTCCACAAACATATTTTCATATACTTTATGTGGAAGAATAGATTCAAAAATGCAAGCCAAATGAAATTCATTGGTGAAACTGAAATAAAAGTAACTTAAAAAAAAAAAAACAAAAAAACTTGGCGATTGATTAAACACTTAAGTTTAAAACAAACAAAAAAAAACTACTTCAGCTATCAGTAATTGATGTGTGTTCATTAACTGCCTCAGAAACCAGGGTTGGAGAATGAACTATAGATTTGGACTGGTAAAGCTTTTGCCATTATACCTAATTTTTGAGAACAGCGAGCCCTATTTGACCACTCACTTCAGCCTGTGTGTTCCTGCTGTTTTGAAGTAATCAAATGCTGTGCATGGTATTTTACCTGAGCTACAACCTGTTATGGACTTGAACTTCTGTTTAAGCTGAAAGCAAGAGTCCCAGACTGTAGAAAAAAAAAAAAAAAAACCAAAAAAAAAAACCTGTCCAAAAATGTATTAGTTAAAAAGAATCTTGCTTTCAACTTTCAGTAGTCAATATATTTTGTTTTAAATTGATAATTGGATATGGTTGATTTATATTGGGTTTAAACTGTGGAGCTTTCATGTTTACTGTAATTTAGTCTTAAACTATTTTTTACTTAGTAACCAGTGCTTATGATGATGTGGTTGGCAACAAACCAGCAACTACTTAGAAGCGTCATAAAAGCTTCATTCTTGGAGTATTGGAAGAGTAATTCAGAAAATTAGTCTCAAATCTTATTCACATGATTAAAAAAGATACAAACTGGTTGATGTGTGAGGCTGTATGGAAGCTGCCGTTACTCAGCACAACCCCGATGTGCAGCGCACATGAAATAACTTTACGTGAGGTATGTGAGGTCATTGCTTTTGGAAAATCGTCTGAACCAGTCATTTTCAAAGGGATTTTGGTATTGCTGGGGTGAAGATCGATAATTCTGAAATTCTGTAAGCTATCACACAAACTGGTTTTGTTGCTGTTGTTTACTGGGTGTAATTTCCCAATGCATTGATGTGAAGGGATAGAAAAATCTAAACTAATTTAGTTATTGGATGTGGGTTGTATTTACTGTGATGAAGAAAAGGACAGATGCCATCAGAGCTTTGTGGATCAGCTGTTTTTCCACTGATGAACAACGCATAGCAGGTGTGCATTCATTAAATATATATCTGCCAAGGTGGAGCCACTTTAAAGAGTGAGTTGTCTTGTATCTCCGCTGGATACAAGCGTATGTTTAAACTGCAAGATTTTTACTTGCTAGATAATCTGTTTTAATATAGTGGTTTGGCCTCTGATTATTTATAGGTTTTATAAATTTTAGAATCAATTTCTCTTTAAGGTGGCTCAGATTTTTCAACTCTTGTGCACATAAAATTGAGTTGAAGTTCATTGTGCCTTTTTTCTTTTCCCAAAAGTTGAGTTGAAGCTTCATATGGTAACTGCATCCTATTCACACACTCTAGTCTAAAATCTTGAAACTGTGTGGTGTTCGCTAAAAAACTAAACAATAAAAAGTCAAAGTTAGGTAAGGTCACAAAGTTTTTGTGAAATTAGAGTTCCAGCAGATGTTATTGTGAACAAATATTTCCTCCCTTCTAATGCAATTTAGTCTCCCTATCTGCCATATAGACTGACGGTTACCCTGTTCAGCCTGCGCTCACTGTTATCCTAGAGATCACATACAAATTGGTACTGAAACAACCGTTTTCCAGTACTGTGAAGATTTGATCCTTTTCTTGCACTCAATGCATTACATTAAAAGTGAACATCGGAGAACTGAGGCAGGCAGGACAAAGTGTTTGCTCAGTTCTTTCTGTTGTGACCTTATCAGCTTTTGATTGGGATTGCACCATTTCATAGTTAATAAAGGAAACAAAGTATATTGCTGCACTTTTACGTTTTCAGAACAGTGTTTAAAATTGCATTGTTTTTATTATTTTTTTAAACTATCAGTTAAAATAGACTAAAACGTTCTTTCAAAGAGGCATCTAAATGTGTTCCTAATTTTGTATATGGGCTTAGGTTTTGTAACCAATAAAAAGCTGCTATCAAATACTATAAAAAATTCAAGAACTTATTTTGAAGGTATGAAACTGCTTAGTCTTCATGGATTGAGTTAGGGGTTTTTGTCTTCGACTAGGTATTGGTTAGCAGAACTCTGCATCAAAGTTTGAAGTATGTTACAAAAATGAATAAAGGAAGCTGTTGCAGTCATCTCTGAAACTTTGGATACTATTGCAGTACAGAGTTCTATCGTTTTTAAGGAGATGTTTCCCAGACGTGTACAGGAGGCTGTGGACTGCAGCTGTTCCACGTAACTAATAAATAGTGACTTCACTTTAAAGCCTTGAAGGTGCGCCAGAGTCCAGGAACTTTCACAGCCTTTTTCTGCCTCTAGGAATGTCCTCTCCGGGCTCCCAGTGCTAGGCTGATTGCTGGTTGAGCACTGATTTTAAGCTTGTGGTGCTGGACAAGCAGGCCCAACTCCTTCTGCCCGGCGTGCCTTGGGGAGGGGCTGTGCACCAAGACCGGCTTTAGGCAAGAGACTGGCCTTCCATGGCTCGCCTCGGGCATCAGTGACCCCGTTGGGGTGGTGTCTGGGGATAGACTGGAGCTGTCAGGGACTTGCACTGTCCAGCAGCCCCCTAATTAGTACAGCCCTGCTTTAATGACGTGGCGGGACCAGTGGAGGAAAACCTCTTGAACTGTTGGAAGGGTGTCTGTGAGTCGGCAGCTGTGGCTTTGTCGTGTTTGCTCCCTCTCACTTGGGCAAGTCACCTGGAGGAGCCCCTCTCTCTCCATGGGCAGGCTGATGACGGAGCTGAGCGTCCAGTGCCATATTTAAATCTTTGTGAATGCTTTTCCGTGGAGATACGAAGGATGAAGATTTCAAAAGAACCCAACTCCCATTTCCGAAAGCAGTTTAATCTCTTTGGTTCCCTCACCTTTCAGCTGACAAACTCTTGAATTGTGTTGGTTTTTTGCAGCCTGTTAATAGTCCAGCAGGTCCTAGATGACTTGAGAGACACTACATTGGAATAAAGGATACGTTATTTTAAGGGACACCTTATTTAGAAAGACTAAAACCTAGAGAATATCTTAATGTTCCCCATACTTGTAAAAATGCAAACACTTTAATTTTGTTTGCTTGATCTGCTAAAACAGGGAAATGAGTAAGAAGATCCACTAACAGGCATATTTTTATAATTTTTTTTAGAAAAATCTCAGTGGAGTGAATTATAGTTCAGGCCCATTTTATTATTCTAATCTGATCTATAATGTCCTCTGGATTCTGAGTGTGTTTGAAACTAGTCATTTCTACCAAAGCAGCCTAGTGGTGTGTTCCTTCTATTTTCTTGCATTAAAAATACTCCCTTTTGTGGCATAATTATGCTTCTATTCAAACATATGTAGGACAACAAATTATGCCAAGCCATTAGAAAGCACTTTTCAGGAAGAAAAGGAAAAAAAAAAAACATTAGAAAAGGAAAAAGGCAAAGCCTTGGGAGATTTTGCCGCAGGGGTTTGTCATGATTGCCACAGTCACCAGGTGACCACCGTCACCAGGGTTTGTCATGATTGCCACCGTCACCAGGGTGAGCTGGAACTGCCCGAACTGCTCCAGGTGGTACGTTAGACTTCAGGTGCCTGCAGACTGCTCAGGAAAATTGCCTTGGTTTAAGATGCGGAGTTACAAACTAGAGCAGCTTCGCGCTTCCCTGATTCTGGTTTGTGTGTACGTTATCCTGCCGCAGAGGCGGTAACGGGCAGGTCTGATCTGTGCCGCTGGCCTGGACCCAGAGATCTCCAGCTGCTGCTGCAACAGCCTGAGCAGCTTCCTTTTCAAAGGCGTTCATATCACAGCTTTCTTCAGCAGCCTACAAGTTTATAAAGGGACATAGGAGCTTTTTTTTTTCCAACTGTAGTTATAAATATGTCGGGGACATTGGAGCCTTGTAAATCACACCTAAGAATATTAAAACCGTTATTCTTGTATTTCAAAATGAAGGGTGATGTCTTTACCATCAGCAGTAAAATAGGGTGAATGTCACCCTGCAACCTCGGAGAAAAAAAATTGTGAAGGATTTAGATCCTGTGCAGGAAGGCTCTTCCCTGAACACAGTGAGGGAACTGCAGGAGGAGGTTAGTTTTTAGTTTGCTCAATGTACATTAAGTAGGGCCCAGGGACACACGAAGAGGTAGAAGATGGATTAACCATCCTCCTCACTAAATGGGGTCCTGCAGAAGACAGGGGTGCTTGGTTCTTCTTAATGTGCTGAGATGAAGCATAAGGGAGCTCAGGTCTGCGTCCTAATCGGATCATCTTTAATGGCTTTTTTTAATTTCTTTTTTTTTTTTTTTTAACCCTATCTCATGAAACCAGATGATCTGCCATGCAAATTCTCTGTACATGAAAAGGGAGGATGAAATTGAAGTATTTTGCCAGTGGCTTCAGCAAGTTCAATTCTAGGTTTGTGCAGGGAGATGCTTAGGGAAGCTGCACCTCCTGCCCTGGGATTAGACCCATCACTGCTCCTTTCTGTTTCATGTAGTTTACAGCTGCTTTCCCCTGCCTTTTGTGCTTCTGCATCCTGGTAGGGCTCCCTGAACATTAGATACTGCCTGGATTTTATAATAGTGAAAATAAGGGATAAAGTCCTTCTGCTCTCCTTGCCATGGTGACCCAAGCTTATGGGAGAAACAACCGCAGTGTCCTCTGTCCCCGTAATTGTGAGTATTTGACATTGGTTCTCTGGGAATGGTTTGTGTGGTCTTGGTTTTGTTGTGTTAAGCAGGGCAGCCCATAGGAAATCTCAGGGGATTAAATGTCTGTGTAGGGAGCATCTTGGGACTTGTCAAACTCTCATGTTGAAATCAAACGCACAGAAAATTTTCTAAAAACGTGTAGCTTTGTCAAAAAAAGGTAGTCCTCTAGTTTTGGCATCCCTTGATCCCTGTCATGTTTCACTTCTCTGAGCCATTGCCTTTACTGGTTTAGAACAAATTTTAAAAATTGAAAAAATAAGAGGTTAAAACCACACCTTTTTTTCCTGCATATTTGGAAGTGACCAAAAATGAGTGAACTGCTGCTAAAACACATGCTGGTGTCTGTGTCTCGCATGGAAAAATTTCCATCCAAAGGGCTCATTTGTGAACATTAACAGGAGCGGGATGTGCAGACACTGTCGGACACTCGGCGATAACACTCACTTCCAGCTCTGTCTGTAATCTCAGTGTTTCAGGGCTCTGTGCTGAAATGTTTAACCCTTTGCTGAGAAAGGGGCACAGTCCATTTAGCAAGGTGGCATCTTGCTTCTGCAGCAGGAGCATGTTCCTACGCTCCCTGCTGTGAAACTCCCGGGGTTTAAATCCCACCTCGCCATCAGCAGCATGGAGCCAAGTGTCTGCACGGAGCTTTGCACAGCTGTCGATATCCAGGGAGGTTTTTTTAGGGGAGCTCAACCAGAGGTCTGTGGTTGAAATATTACAAACTGATGGAAAGGGGAGAAATCATTGCTCGTAGTGCTCACAGTTTTCCCTGGTTTTGGTATTTCAGTCAACACCTAAGCTCTTAAAATCCTCCAGAAGTTTTACTGACCTAAGCAGTTGCGTATTACCCTAAATTTAAAAGAAGAATGACCTGACCCTTAAAGATGTGGGGAAAAAAAATTGAAATGTGAATCCTACAGGCTTCGAAGTGGAAGTTTATTAAACTGCGTGATTCTTCTTGGTGTAACCTAGGGATTGCTTCTCATGCTTCCAGTTGCAGTAATACTGCTACAAGTACTCCTCAGAGCCCTTGACCCCATCAGTTTGTTGCTCTTACCCCAGCCCCAATTGCCTTCCTCGAAGAGAGACACTGCAAGCATTGAAGTGTTAACGCTGAGGACTTGGAGGCTCTTTTCTTCTTCCCTCTCAATTAGAAATCATCAAAAGAAAAGGCTGCTGCACTGCATCAATGTTCCTCTAAAGCTAAGTTTGTGTGAGAGCTAAAAGTGGTGGCAAAGAGGCAAAAGCCCCTTGCTGGGCAGGTTCACTGCTGGCTGCATGCTCCATGGCCAGGGGCTGACCTCTCAGGTCAGGCTATTCCCCTCCATTGCACCTGAGAAACTCCGCGTGCGCCTAACTTGCTCCTGACTCGCTGTGTAGTTGCTTGGAGTTGCGAAGCAGACGGCTGCGTGGTCGGCTCGCTGCTTTGGCTCGTTGCTTGTCCCTGGGAACCAAACACCTGACTCGAGGCGGTTTGCTGCTACGAGGTTTTTGGTGGCAGTTTGCACCTTGGAGAAGGTGATGGGTAACTTCTAAGAGGTTAAAAACTGCCCCTTTGTGAATTCTTACCTGGGCGTATTGCTGCATGAGACCTGGCTCCTTAGTTTCTGCTAAAAACCAAGGAATAAACTGTTTCATCTTTGCCGGGGGTAAAGGTGGCCGCTGGGCAGCCAGGGACTGTAAATTGAAATCTAGCTTCCCTTTTCGTAACCTGCTGCCTGCCCGTCGCTGGGGTTGGAGCAGGGCACCTCGCCCCTGGGGTGGTGTCTCAGAAATCGTGGTCTCCGTGTGGCAGCCTGAGCAGATCAGGGGAAAACTCACTCCTCAATGTACTTTATTTGAGGACATTTGGGTTTGTTTCTCATGCTCCGAGCAGAAGGGAGCTAGATAAAGCATTTGGGGAAGATTTATACAGTCAGGCTTTGGATTTGAAGGTCACAGGTGAGGTTTGGAGATTCCTCCCTAGGCAAAGCCTCCTGCTGGCATCTCCATGTACATGTTTGAGAGACTGCCTGTCCTGGTGGCATGTGGCTCCGTGACACATGCTCCCCCGTGGGACAACAGCAGCTCGGGACACTTGCCAATGAAGTCTGTGATCTCAGACTTTGTGTGGTGCAGTGCATTGCCCAGCACCAAGGACTTGCCACCTTCTAAAGAGCTCAGGAGTCTACCTCGTGGCACAACAGCTTTCCTCCAGCTCTGCAGGGATCGTCGTGGTTATCAAAGCAGCTTCTGGAGGGCATCTCCACCTTTCCAGCACCACCAGCTCCACTGGAAAGTATCTTTCCCATCAGCTGGGTGAAGAGTTTGGAGCAAACTCCCACAAGCCATGTCCTAGCCTACACCTCACCTTCTAAAACTCAGGGTTTAAAGACTCCTTACGTACAATGCAAGAAGAAAATGCAGAGGGGAGGCTTAATATTTTTAAATATGTGAAAGGCCGCTGCAAAGCTCAAAGGAATAGACTGGTCTCCATGCCCACTGGGAATAAAACAGGAAACGCTGGTCAGCAAAGGAGTCTAGGAGGGATGCTAGAAAATCTTCTTCGGATAGGGAGAGAGTCCCCAGAGAAATACACAGCCTTAATCTTCCACCTTGTTTAAGGACAAGTCAGTAAAGTCGCATGGGAGGGAGTAAGGGAGTGGGGGAGTGACGAGCAGACCTGGGTAATGCCACGTCTTCTTGGTGTCTCCTCTTGCCGCCAAGGAACTTGGATAGGACAGCAGGGGAAAAACACATTCTTTTGCTTCCAGCTGACTCAGAAAAAAAAAAAAAAACAGAGGTCCTCTTTACACAAAGCCTGCCATGGCTGTAATCCACCAAGTGCTGAACCAGCAGGAAGGCACAGCGAGATTCCCACCAACCGTTCCTGCAGCTGCCTGAGGTGAGCATCACTCACACATCACCAAACCTGGCATGACAAAGTCTCCTAGAAAAATTACTGTCGCTTTTAAAAAAATTATTTTCATTTCACTGCTTCTAAATCTTTAAAAAATAAAATTAAACTTTTGTGGAGCACTGATAGTTTCTGTTTCTGGGAAGATCTTTGTCCTGAAGCTACAGTGTGGAGCACGTACTGCAGGATCGGCTGCGGCTTATTCCCTTGGACTCAAAGTGCTGGGTTCAGTCTCTGAACGCAGAGATGCGCAGTGCTGGGAATACACAATGCTGTGGCCCAAACTAAGTATCAATAAACCAAAATCTGTCAAGACATGACAAAACCAAACAGTCTGGCCTCAGCTTCTTAATTTTCTTGGCTCTGTAGTTGATGACTTTAATGAGGCATCCTGAGGTGTAGATTTTGTTTTGCAGCTCAAAGTTCCTGCACTGTCCATGGTTTATAGGGTTTGGAGGTTTGTTTGCCTTTTTTTTTTTAGCAGATGTATTATTTCCACTGCTACTTTATATTTTTATAAATATAAATATAAATATAAACTGACTTTTAGTGCAGTACTTGTACTAGCATCATGGGTATAACACACAGTCTTAAAATTCACAGCAAGTGTGTTCTCAAAAGCTCCTTCCTTGCACCTATTTTCTTTCCTGGGGCACATCACCCTCAAGAAAATGACAAGAATCTCCATTACATTCCAGCACCAAAATGTGACTGGAGTAGTTTAATTAGGATGCATTTCCCATGAGGAAGACAGCAGAGACCGTGAGATGCTCCTGTGGAGCACTTGTGGCCATGAACCATGCGGTCGGGGAACCACATCTCAGCAGATCTGGTGCTTGCTGGTGACAAGACCAAAGTGACAGGCAAAAGCAGGGCAAGCCGGGGCCAGCCCCGAGGACGCAGTGAGACACAGCCTGCCATAAGCCAGTCTGTGGCATTTTCGGCTTCTCCCTCTGACTGAGGCCCTGATCATTCCCAGAGTGTGAACGCTCGCCGGAGCACCTGCCGTATTTTGCAAAGGACCACCTGTTCTCCTGCACTTTTCCTGCATTGGTGCTCTCCTGTCAGCAGTGATCTTTCACGGAGCGGTGGAGGTGGCTAATGGGGTCTTCAGGCCTGCAAGGAGAGGGAACAGCAAGGGCTTTGGTTTCCTCTGCTGATGGTGCTGGGGAGATAGATGGCAATGTGAGTGATTTTTTTATATGGAATGAAGACAGGGTGCAGAAAGGAACAACGAAAATATTGAGGCTGTTTTCTTTATCAAAGACAGAGCGGCTTCTGATCAAATTAAGTCACAAGTGCTTCCTTCTTCTCAGGGAGAAAATATGGGAGAATAAAGGTCTCTAAGGGAGAAAGTCCAGGGGGAACCAAGGAGCTGAACCAGCACCTCCCTGTCAGACCATGTTGCCCAGGTCACCCAAGGCCCTGGGGCTGCCTGCAGCCTCCTCCGTCAGGACACGTCCCCCACCTTCCCGGTCGTTCCCGTCTTTGAAGAGCTGCTTTTTCTCAGGGGCACAGCGGACGTTGTCCCCGTCCCTCCTGGGACAGCTCTGGAGGCTCAGGGCCACTTCATCTTTCTTTTTTTTTTTCCTTTTTGCAAGAATTTTATGCAAATCGCATTGTGTGAAGTACGAGATGGGGGGATGACATGCTCCCAGCCATGGATGCATCACTGAGGTCCTAAGCCAAATGCCAGCCTTAACCTGGCATTTGTAACGATGTCCAGACAACCAGCTCAGGGCTGTGACTCAGGTGTGATATTCAAATGTATCACAAAACTCAAGTATTGGAAAGTTTAGATGAAGGCCAGTGAATTAATCCTTTGAAGGCTCTAATGTCTTGAACTGTAATTTGTCATTTGTCATAGTCATAATTTCATGACTGGTTTTTAATATCATTTGGCAATAGTATTAATTTTTCAAGATGTGGTATCACATATGGTTCTGCTCCTTATTTTTTTCTTGGTGAGCCACATGTGGTGATTCTTTATAGGTGGTATTTCAGGGTTTCTTTAAGAGGAGGAAATTAATTTATGGCCATTAGGTGTGTTAAAGTGATAAATAAGACATTCCTCTGCATTACACAACCTGTCTCCTAACAAAATTGGGTTTTTGCAATCTTTTGCTTCATGTTGTATTTGAAAAGAAAGCTCTTCTTAGCTTTAAAAAAAAAAATTCTTATTTACTTTTCTTCCCCCATGCCTTTCCTGGGTTTCTGGCTGCTGCCCTAAGACTCTTCTCCCAGCATTACAGCTGGTCACAGCTCCCTCTCACACACTCCATGCCTGAAATACGAAAGTTGTGAAGAGACCAGGGAAAAGCTGAATCGTCTTTCCTGTGCTGGTGAAGAGAATGGAAAAAGGTGAACTTCCTTCCTGTACTGGTTTTAATGTTGGTTGTTTTATTTTCAGCTCTCTGCTTTCCTTCTCTCTGGGGGTGGATGAAAACCTTCTTGTCAGAAATTAAAAAATAAATCTGTGCTGGGTTCATAGTCATGAAAAGGGTTTGTTGAAGCTGCTTTAAAAACCAGTCCCACAGAAAGGTTAGTAAATCAGTGGGTGATTACCTGTGCCCCTTCATAAGCAATGTGAAAGAGACACTTCAGTCTCAGGGTCCTCGAATGAGGCAGCAGGACACAGAGGCAGCTCCCACTGCAGCGATCCCTGCAAAGCAGAGAAGGGATGGGAGGTCCCAGGGTGGAGGAGCTGATGGCCTTGGGCAAGGAGGCTGCTCTGACATCTCCAAGCAAGGGCAGATACTTAGCAGTACAGCTCTTCTCAGTGGAGTGGTGACTGGGAAGATTAATGCACAACTATGGATTTGGGTTATGTTACTTTAAAGGTTGGTACATACTAGAGTGACTCTAAAGGTGCTGAGTTGTTGAACCTCCATCCTTGGAGACATTCAAGACATTCAATCCTGAGCAACCTGATTTAAGCAGGGGTTTGGACCAGATGTCCTTTTCCTTTTCCTATGAGTGGCCTATGAGTTGGCCACTTTTACGAATACATTTAGCTCATAGCCACCAGATTCAAGATCACAGAAAAGCAGACCACTTTGACAACTGACCAGGCCAGTTAAAGAGAGCTGATGAAGCTGTAGAAAGCTGCTAGCAGAGTCTGGAGGTGGGATGCAAGTTGTAGCAAGGGTGGTGGGGGAAAAAAACATCAGTGAAACTATTCCCAAGCAATACTTTTCCTTTATAAAGAGAGCCAAATAAATACTTGTTGCTGAAAAAAAAAAAAACAAACAGAAAGGAAATAAAAGAGAAACATCCTGCTGTTCCAAACTTCTCCTTTTGGCTTTGAGATAGCCAATGTGAGGGATAGCAAAGGGATGGACTTAGCACCCAGAAAAGCTGCTAAAAAGGGACCCGGAGCAACCAGAGTTGGCTCTGGGGCCCATAACCCAAAGGATACTTCAAATCTGTGAGGAACCTGAAACAAGGAAGTGTCCTAAGGATTTTTCTTTTGCCTGTTACTAAGAGAGAAGCTGTGCTATTTTAGAAATTGGTGCAGATGGAAACTGAAAGTTTGCGGGTGCCTTCCTTGCGGAGCCTGTAAATGCAGATGTTTAAGGGATTAATACCACTCTGTGTGGAGGTGGGTCTCCTGCAGAATTACCAAGAAAAAGAGGTAACAAACCTCCCTTCCCAGAGCTGGCAGCTTCTTGCAAACCTCCACGCTTCTCCCTTTGAAATGAGCAGGAGTTTTGACACTGAAGCAGTTAAGTGCTGATGGGTGAGCATCCTGCAAGCATTTGATTAGACCGGTGTAGGGCTCATTAGACTGATTTGTTGTAACACGCTTTCCAACACAGGAGAAAAGAGAAAATAATTAGAAGTAAACTCTGTGTGGCTGTTTCAAATATTATGACCCGGCATCATTTTGACAGTCTCTAACAATGGCATAAATGAGCTGAGTAATGTGACCGAGCATCTAGAAAAGTCTTATTCCAGAAAACAAGGATGGAAATCACATGATGCCCCATGAGATGGGGTATTTTGCCAAATTACTGCTTCAGGGGAAGTGAGAATACTTTCAGGAACCGGGATGTTGCTCCATCAGTTTCAGGCATTCAGGGTTCCTACTGCCAAGAACAACCCCTTCTTCCTCACCTCCTACCTTGCTATTTTAATTTTTAATTGGTAGTATCTACCAAAGGCTGGTGTTACTTCTATTTGCTGCCAGAGGAGCCTATTTTTTTTCTCTTTAAAGGGCTTAAAAAACACTAATGGGGGAATGGGAAACATTTAGTGCCTTTTTAAATCACCAGCAGACAATCCTGCAGAGTAAAATGCATGCATCAAGAGCCAATTAAGAGTAAAACATCATCAGGACAACCCTTCAGTCTGTGTTGAGTTTAAACTATCCCACCCATTAATGGAGGATAGTAGCACGTGTGCTGTCTCAAAGGAACTGCTTGGTCCACCTCCGGACCAAATACCTGGTACGTGCATTGAAGACTTGTGTGTTAGAAGCAAACAATGACCACCCACAATGGCCCAAAGGCAGACCAACCTGCTTATGTTAACTGCAAAGATTTAAAGACAGGATTTTGTCCTCCTTACCGTGCATGCAGCTTTGTCATATAATTCATTATACAATTCAGTGCTGTTTAAGTATGCTCATAACCACAATCACTCAGGCCAGATCAAGGCAGAGCACTATTTTATAGCATGTAACTGTTCTTCTACACTAACGCAGCTAAACAAAAATGTGACTTTTTCCATTGGGAAGGATTTATTTTATTGAGACCTTCCTATAAACACAATATTCTGTTTCTTCATGACTGTTTCTTGTTTTCCAGCTCCTGCTTTCTTTGAAACAAGACTAATAACAGCACCAGTAACAGCTGGATGATTAATTCCTAACGACTGTAAAATGCTCTGGTATGAGTAGAAGAGGATTTTGCTGTGTATTTCTCCTTGGTGTTTCTAGGCTGAATAAGTTCCTCCTTGAAAGCAGCTGACTTCTGCTGCCTGAAAATTTAGTGTTGTCTCGCTTCCCTTTCCCCACCACTTTCATTCATTTAATAATAAAGTAGAGATTATATAAAATTTCTTAATTTTAACCCCAAATAGCAACATTTTGGGTACAGGGGGCCCTCAGGCACACATTTTATAGGTCTTTCCAAAAGTAGGTTCAGCAGGATCAGACAAAGACAAGGGACCTGTCATAAGCTGCCAGGGGCATTTTGTCTGCCCTGGATGCAGCTGAGTGTGGAGAGTCCTTTCCTTACCAATCTGCCTGTCCCCATGGTTACCAGCCATTGCCTGTAGAGTGGACTGAGTCTGAGAGGTGAGGCTTCGTCTAATTTGAGGATATTTAGAGGTTGACTGGCCATGCAGACATCGTTGAAAGCACCTAGAAGTCAGGTTTGATTTCTTTATATTTGTTCTGGTTTTGTTTAGTGAGGGGGGCCTAAGGTGGCAGCTTCTGTAGGAAACTGCTAGAAGTCGCTCCCCTTTGTTCAGTGGACTCGACCGGGCCTAGGGCGGACCTGCTGCTGGCCAAGGCTGAGCCAATTAGTAGCAGAATGTCCCATAATAACACCTCTGCAATAACGTATTTAAGAAGGGGAAAACAGGAAAAAAAAAAAAAGAGAGATGTGAAGCAGCTGAGTGGGGACAGAGAGGGGGAGGTGCGAGCCTTGTGGGCCTTGCAGGCCTCACCCTCTGGCCTCCCACTGGGCAGCTGACTGGGCCCAACTTGGCCCGGCCTGGCTGCAAGAAATGGAGAGGAGATGAGAAGTGAATAAGATGTAAAAAGGATCCTGAGAGGCGTCTGCCAGCCTGTTGTGAGGAACGGCTGCAAACACCAAGGTCACTGAAGAAGGAGGGGGAGGAGTAATGCGGCTCCTGGCCAAGATTCCCCTGCAGCCTGTGGTGACGACCACGGTGGAGCAGGTTGTCCCCCTGCAGCCCATGGAGGTCCACGGAGGAGCAGAGATCCACTTGGAGCCTGTGAAGGACCCTGCACCGGGGGAGGTGGATGCCTGAATGTGGCTGTGGCCTGTGGAGGGCCCGCTGGGACAGCCGTTCTGGAGAGACTGCACTCCGTGGAAGAGATGACCCACGCCGGAGCAGTTTCCCAAAGGACTGTGGCCCATGGGAGGGACCCCACAATGGAGCAGAGGAGGAATGTGAGGAGTTCTTCCCCCGACGATGAAGTAGCAGCGTAAAACAATGCGTGATGAACTGACCGCGACCCCCATTCCCTCTTCCCCCCTGTGCCGCTCGTGGGGGGTGGGAGCGAAGGTGATAGAAATAATGTTAAGCCCAGGAAGAGGGAGGGGTGGAGGGAGGTTATCTTGTTCCCTGTCTCATTCTCCTGCTAGTTTTAGAAATAAATTAATAGTTTTCCCCAAGTCAAGTCTGTTTTGCCCGTGACGGTAATTTTAAGGATTTCTTCCCATCCTTATCTCAAACCTCGAGCCGTTTTTCTTATATCATCTCCCCCTGTTCTCTTGGAGGGTGGGGGGAGTAAGAAAGAGACTGCATAGTCTGGTCCCAATCAGGGCTGAACTACGACAATATTTAAATACAATCCAAGGAAAATGAGGTACCATTTTCATAAAAGCAGTATTTGATAAAAACAACAAATGGAAAAGAAAGACTCAAAACAAGAAATGCAGAAATTAATATATACACATCCTTGAACCACATTATGCCATCCAATCCTGACTCACATCCATGGCTCGAACATTATACCCGTAGATGCCGCGTTAAAACCAACTAGCTGTCAGCTGGTTGAAGTCCTGTGCTTACGCTGCTCCAGTTCAGCCATTCCCTTTTAGCAGCTGCTACTTTCCCAATTGATTCACGTGTGATTCAAGCTGAGTAAGAAGTGGCACAGGGCACATTCAAATGCCCCACTGTGGGGATCACTCCATCAGGACAGCTGCATCAGGGCTGGGAGCTGCAGAAAGAAAACAACCCCCTCTGTCCCTTGTGTGCATCTCTGGTATAATTTATATTGCTCTGGCAAAAAGCATCCCCACTGAAGCACTGGACACGCATGCAATGGATAAGAGCCTGGCGACAGCAGGACAAGCCGCAGACGGTGATGAGAGTCTGAGAGGTGGGGCCAAAAATGCTCCATGATGGGAGTTGTGCTCGGAGATCTTCCTGGTGAGTTTCGGTGGTGAGCATCTGGGTGCTTCGCAGTGCGTGCCAGCTGTATGTCTGCTCCTTTTAGGGGATACCTGGAGGCTGGGATCCTCTGTGACAAACCTGCTTGGCAGTGATGAGTGTGAAGGGTCCATCTGAGGTTCAGGTTTGCTCCGGGGCTTGCCTCCTCCCTGCCGGCCCTGCAAGGGGTTGCTCTTGGGACGGGGAGCTCTGCTCCAGACCCCGCAGCAGCTCTCCCAGGACAGCCAGGGCTTCCTGCAGGCCCTGGCCAGTGTGGGCGCTGCACCCCTGGAGCACCCAGCGATGCCCCGCCAGCTGCCCCCGCCGTAACCTCTCCTCCACCTCAGCGGCAGCCAGCGCTCCTGGTACCTCCTGCTTGTTGGCCAGGAGGAGGACGGGGACACCAGCCATGCTGGGGTGGCTCAAGGCTTCCTCTAGTGCTGCCACCGCTTCGGGCAGCCGGGCCGCGTCTGTGCTGTCAAGCACAAAGATGAGGATGTTGGTGTCCTCCAGGTAGTCAGGCCAGCTTGCCCGCAGGCTGTCTTGTCCGCCGACGTCCCAGAGGGTGAAAGATATGCGGCAGGGGGTTTGCAGAGACTCCACGTTGAAGCCCACCGTTGGGCAGGTCTCCACAGCCCGGCCGCTCTTCAGTTTGTACAGAAGGGTGGATTTGCCAGCGAAGTCGAGCCCCAGCATGACAACTCGAGCATCTCTTTTGCGTTGGCCTTTGGAGAACAGCTTCCCCATCAAGATGCTGTCGTAATTGTGGCAAAAAAAAAAAAAAAAAAAAAAATTGCAGCTAAAAAAAGAAAGCAAGCGTATTTCCTTGATATTGCCAGTTAATAACAGAGTGCTCAGTTCTGCCTCTCCAAGACAGCACCTTAGGTTTGCTGAAGAAAGGCACAGGCAGCTTGCTTTTACTTCCTTTTGTAGCTAAAATGAGGTGAGAGCTATTCTTTACGAGGCGTGGAGCAGAGCCAGGGAGCTCCGTTCAAAACAACAATTTCTATACCCCAGCTCTGCTGCCGCTCACTTCCATTTTCATTCGCGACCTGAAGTGATCAGTGCAGAAGAGAGCCAACACTTTCCAGGAAGAGGTGGGGAGATGGAGCAAGTTTCCTCCTCATCACAGATATAAATGAGCTTTTGTTCATTGGCTTCTCTAGGGGAAATCCACCCCCAGCAGGACAGGATGAGGAGGAACCCAGGTTTCAGACCAGAGTTAGTTACTCTGAGAATTTGCTGAATCACAGCTCAAGGGTGTGGATTTAAACATGAACAACAAGACAACTGACAATTTTTCTGCCAGTCTTACAGTAGAAAGTACAAAACACATCTCCGTAGCATCAGCTTTCACTACCTGTTGTGCAGACGGTAACAACAGCAATTTAAAAAAACACACACAAGCACGGGTTTTTTAACATCTCGTTGAAATACGACCAGTCAGAAAGCTTTCCCTGGGGGAAAAATCCACAAAATTCTTTACATCAAAGTATTTACTACATTTTAACTTTTGTAAGTGAAGCAAAGTCAGTTCTCTGTGGCTGAGGGGGTAAAAAAATCCTTTTAAAGAAGGGAAAAATGTTTAACAAGACAGCACCACTTGCCAGAGGCAAAAATGCGCTGCTGAAACAGCTCCCAGAGTTGCTTGTGCAAGAGCAGCTGATGGCCGCCAGGCAGAGACCCAGTAAAGCTGTTATTTGCCTTCTTTATCGGTTGGATTTTGCTCCTAAAAGGCTACTCAGAGGCATGCAGAACTGAAAGCGGCTGTAAATCTCACATTGTGATGTTAATGCAGAGCTGCCCTCCAGACACCTTTATTTGAGGCTGAAGAAGGAAATGTGATTCATCTGTGCTTCTATGAGACCACAGGGGACTTCCATGTGTCTGTGGGAGACGCAGTTTCCACAGCGATGACTCCACGTGATGCCTCCATGTCACAAGCCACCATTGCTGGGGATGAAGTTCGGCACATGGAAGGTACTGTCTGGTCAGTGACCGGGTCACAAGTGGCCAACCAGAGGCCTATTTCTCACCCTGGGGGCAAGGTGTGTCCGTTTTCCGTCTTTTAAAGAAATGAAGACAAATGAGAAACAAAACAAAACAAGGAGTCCGGCCCAGATAGGCTGCGTGGGATTGCAAGGGGTCCTACAGAGCACGTTTTGCAAGAGATTTCTGTGATACGTCTCTCCCGTAGTTAACCCACAGAGCTGGCTGGCACCAAGAGCCTCCAGGGTCTTTGTGCCGCTGGTGGGTAGGTAAGACGTGTCGCTATGGTCAGGCTTTAGGTTAATCCAAAAGCTAATGCTTCTTTACTGCAGTTGTTGCAGAGTCAATCTAACAGTATAAATGCAGCACCATGCACGTGATAAATCATGCAGTATACGTTCACGTGTGATCTTTTCTGAAACCAGTGTATAAATGGAAAAAGGGCAGGAAGCTTTCTAGATGGGAATGAAAAAAGAGAACTATAATGTCGAGCAGATCCCAATCCTTCAGGGAGCTGTTTGCATACTCTGCAGTACATGCTGCTGTCTGAGGGTTACCCATTTGTCCAAGTTCTTCATTTTTAAAATAAGTTAAATTGTTGTCTGGCTCCTTTATCTGTTTGTTCTCCATTTTGGGAAAACCCTTCCCCTCATATTGCATTGTACTGTAAGATCAATGTAAGCAGTATTTTTTGATGTACCAGTGGGTTGTGTGAATTATCTCTTGATCTTTTCATGTTTTTCCTGCCTTTGCTATTGCTCTTCTTCTCTGAGGCTTCATAGGAGGCTGTGGTACACATCTGTTTCATTTGACCAGACATTCACAGCACTGAAATTTCTTTTAAGTAAACTCAAATATAGATACAGGAAGCAAGGGTGGAGATTCTACCATCCAGTGACTAACTATTTAAAACATGATGTGATGGAGTCTTTATTGCATCACTCTCTAACATGTTACAGAATTAGGCTGCTCCTGTGGAAAAGAAAAAAAAAAAAAACCAGAATAGACAATGCAAATAGGGTACAGTTTTATTGAATATCGCTTTAGATTTTGTATGGCACACAATAGAGTAATTAATGGGCAAACAGAGGCAACTCTATATTATTATTTTTTTTTTTTTTACATTCTCATATCCTTTGTATTCATACAATCATAGAATGGTTAGAGTTGGAAGGGACCTTCAAAGGCCATCTAGTCCAACCCCCCTGCAAGAAGCAGGGACATCCCCAACCAGATCAGGTTGCTCAGAGGCTCATCCAGCCTGGCCTTGAACATTTCCAGGGATGGGGCATCCACCACCTCTCAGGGCAACCTGTTCCAGTGTTCTACCACTCGCATTGTGAAAATTTTTTTCCTAATATCCAATCTAAATCTATCTCCCTCTATTTTAAAACCATTACACCTTGTCCTATCACTACAGGCCCTACTGAACAGCCTCTCCCCATCTTTCCTGTAGGCCCTCTTGAGGTACTGGAAGACCGCTATCAGGTCTCCCCGGAGCCTCCTCTTCTCCAGGCTGAACAGCCCCAACTCTCTCAGCCTGTCCTCATAGGAGAGGTGCTCCAGCCCTCTGATCATCTTTGTGGCCCTCCTCTGGACCTTCTCCAACTGGTCCATGTCCTTCTTATGTTGGGACTCCAGAACTGGACACAGTACTCCAGGTGGGGTCTCACCAGGGCAGAGTAGAGGGGCAGAATCACCTCCCTTGACCTGCTGGCCACGTTCCTCCTGATGCAGCCCAGGATGCGGTTGGCTTTCTGGGCTGCAAGGGCGCATTGACAGCTGCAGCCTACTTTATTTCTTCCTGACCATTATTCCAAATATGGGGTGCAAACTGTGCTTGTGAGTTCCACCCAGAGCTGTATTATAAAAGCATAGTATTTCTAATAAATAATATATGTGAGCAATTGCAAGTCTGTTTAAGAAAGAATGAAAGAAAAGACAGTAAAAGCCAACGAGATGAGGTCTGAGTGAGTCTACTGCGAGAACAGAAAGGCCGTATGCTAAGTAATTTAGAAATGGTGTTCAGAGATGAGGTCAACCCCTGCCTCAGCTACATCTTACGTGGGCAAAACAAATGTTCTTGCCTCGTGTTTCATGTCTCTGAATTGTGAGGAGCAAAGCCAGTGGTCACTAATTCAATTTATAATTTAATGGAATTTCAGTCAATTTATTTGTTGGCTGTTTGTTCGGCATGCACTCCCCCATTTCCTAGATATTCATCACACAGAGCAATAATCAGGACCAGTACTATAGGAGAGAATCCCCCCTGCTCCCCATGCACTAAATATTCCAGTAACTGGCATTGTGTCCCAAGTGCTATATTCACTCTCAAAGCATTTTGTCCTCTTTCCATCGGGTGCAAACAGGAGGAAGAACAAGACTTTAAACTGAAAGAGAGTAGATTTATATTGGCCATAAGGAGGAAATTTTTTACAATAAGGGTGGTGAGACACTGGCACAGGTTGTGCAGAGAGGTTGTGGATGCCTCATCATTGGAAGTGTTCAAGGTGAAGTTGGATGGGGCTTTGAGCAGCCTGATCTTGTGAAAGATGTCCCTGCCCATGGCAGAAGGGTTGGACTAGATGATCTTTAAAGGTCCCTTCCAACCCAAACCATTCTACGATTCTGTGATTCTGTGACCTGCAGCAGGACATTGGACATAGTCTTGGAAGAGCAAGTCAATAGTTGATGATTTCCTGGGGAGACCACGTCATCTCAGGATTAGACCACAATACTCTTAGCATAGCTGTCAAGATAGTCTTCATGGCCGTGATGCCACATAACAAACCAGGGTGAGCTCTGAAGCAGGTAGGTCTAAATCTAACCAACTCACTGGAAATCAGTGTTAATCACGTAGCAAAGGTGCGATTGAGTCCATCAGAAATGCTTCTCCAGAAGGCAGTGCCCCTTATTACACATTACCAAACTACCAGAAGTATCCTGAAAAGCAAGGCAGAAACTTTCAAGCAAACTGCACGTCAATATTTCCCTTTTATTAGTGCAAAACTCTTCCCAGTAATGGCCTCACGGGCATTATGCAGCCACTGCTGCTCTGTTTCTTCCATTAGACATGCAGTGACCTTTGCATCAAAGAGGTAATTAGAGGCATGTGAAAGCTTAGTCCCCCTTGCCACCGAAACCAAAAGATTATCTTCACTAAAACTATAAATAGTTTTTCATCCTAAATAGTTCTTCATCCAAAACTGAATTTCTTTGTAGATAATATGGGTATAATATGAGTCATTTCTAAATGACCTCAAAAATCTCACCCAAATAATATTCACAATATCCATGTGAGTGTCAGAGCGACAAGGGCACTGACGGTCCTCACCGGCCCTGACCAGCCTCCCTGGGGGTGTCCCCATAGTGTCCCCAGGCAGTGTCCCCAGCAACGATGCCATGGAGCTCAGGAGATAGGTGCTTTCCCCCCAGCACACCCCTCTGACAGGCACAACCTGGATGGTATGTCCCTGCCCAGTGGTGGAAGGAGCTGGGGTGGTTTGGTCCAGCCCATGCCACCTCTTTGGAAGGCAGGTCTGGGGGACACACCCCTCAGCAGAGCCAGGAGTAACAGGAGTAATCTGGTCCTTACCATGAGTGTTCTTCGTAACAGCATCTGCATGGAGCAACAAGTAGATCTCAGCCCAGTGAAGGCAGAGTGTACCTCCCCATCCAAACTTGCTCGTGTCTCTGAGGAAAGCCACCAAAGCTGCCATTCACCCAGCCCTGCCAGTGCTTCCTCCAAGATCTCCTCATGATCTCATACGTGGAAGGACCACTGATGGAGGGGATGTTTAGATTTGCAACTCTCGAGAAAGCCTGCTGCGAGCTGAAGGAGGCCCTGGACACAGGTGGATGTGTTAACCTGGAGGCGTGACCTGTCTGCCCGCTGGCAATCATCTTGAAGGGAACTTCTTTCTTCCAAGTCTGGGTTGGAAGAGCTGCAGGGGACCACCAGGTTTGACCAAGCCAGGACCCCAAGCTAAAGCCACAACAAAGCCAAATGCAATGGTTTAAGCTTAGGGAAGTTTGGCATTTTTCTTTTCTGTATCCTGGTCCATTCCTCTTGTTCTGCCCTGATTCCTGGTGTGCCCACGGGAAACTCACCTCAAACTCTTCCCCAGTGCTGTCTCGCTAACAAACTAATGCTGGTTTGCTTGGCATGTGGCCAAGGAGCTGCCTGTCCCATCAGGGTTGATGGGTGGCTGTGAGAGCCAGCAGATGAAGGCAAGCTGATTCCTTTTGAGACAGAGGCCCAGAGGCTTGAAAGCTGACTCAGCATACTCTGAAAGCCACACAATACAGCCACAGGCTTTGACATGCCTTAGAAAAGCCTGACTGCCATGACGTCTCTTGACAACATCTGATTGCTCAAAGTTGTTGACCAACTCCCAAAAGTTCAGCGTGACAAGATTCACACAACAAAAAGTGCAGCAGATGCGCTCATCAAGTACTCTGAGAGAGGTGCTGGTACCTCCAGGGCATTCCTGATGGGGCTTGAAATAGGACGTTGTTCTGTCAGCCCAGCTTATCTCCTGGTCTCTGTTTTGCCCCTGCTCCTTGGGACAAACCTTTGATGAAGGAAAATGCTTTTTGGTAGCATAACTGGCAGTGGATATGCTACTGGCTTTGCACTTGCCTTACTCTGCCCGGAAGTGTGTGACTAGCTGGAGAGCACAAAAGTCACCCGCTACGCCCTCACTGATGCTATGTCACAGTTTTCAAAGGAGAAAGCCTTATCGGGCAACTACAGGCCGGTCAGCCTCACCTCCGTGCCTGGCAAGGTCATGGAGCAGATTCTCCTGGAAACCATGCTAAGGCACATGGAGAGCAAGGAGGTGGCTGGTGACAGCCAACATGGCTTCACCAAGGGCAGATCGTGCCTGACCAATTTGGTGGCCTGCTATGACAGGGTGACAGTGGACAAGGGACAAGCAACGGATATCATCTACCTGGACTTGTGCAAAGTCTTTGACACTGTCCCGCATGACATCCTTCTCTCTAAACTAGAGAGGCATGGGTTTGATGGATGGACCACTCGGTGGATAAGGAGTTGGCTGGATGGCTGCACGCAGAGAGTGGTGGTCAATGGCTCGATGTCCAAGTGGAGACCGGTCACGAGTGGTGTCCCTCAGGGGTCCGTGTTGGGCCTGGCCCTGTTCAACATCTTTGTCGGCAATATGGACAGTGGGATAGAGGGCACCCTCAGCAAGTTCGCCGATGACACTAAGCTATGTGGTGCCGTCAACATGCTGGAAGGGAGGGATGCCATCCAGAGGGACCTGGACAGGCTGGAGAGGTGGGCCCGTGCCAACCTCATGAAGTTCAACCAGGCCAAGTGCCAGGTCCTGCACCTGGGTCATGGCAATCCCAGGCACAAATACAGGCTGGGCGGAGAATGGATCAAGAGCAGCTCTGAGGAGAAGGACTTGGGAGTGCTGGTGGACAAGAGGCTCAACATGAGCCAACAATGCGCCGTCGTAGCCCAGAAGGCCAACCTCATCCTGGGCTGCATCAAGAGCAGGGCCCTGATGTCAGGGTCCTGAGGATGTCAGGGTCCTGAAGGCCTCAGCCCATTCTCTTTCTCAGGGAGGTCCCTGATGCCCAGGCCTGGGGCTGTCCCTGCATGCCCCCCAGCCTGCTTGCTCCTGTCTGGGGACAGTGGGACAGGTCCTGGCTGCCAGACCCCGCCGTGACACCCCCTTGGGAGCCCTCATTGCACACTGACAGTGAGCAGATGTGGAGAAATATGGCACAGAGCAAAGACTTCCCTTATGTTCTCATTCCTTACCTGGTAGGTGTTGCAACAGTTGGTGAAGAAAGTACTTATCTTGCTTTGATTCCTCTTTGAACAACTACACCGTTTGTATACAACTGCAGAATGTTTTTCATAAATATTTTTACTCCTATCTCTGAATTTATAATTTCCAAAGCTGTTTAGAATTTTACCATGATGCAGGTCCTCTCTGTAGACTCATTTATTTAAGTGCTACCCAAATTGTTTTGATTTTTCCCACGTAAATTAGCAATCTCCTGTACTCTTCTGTCTATAACACTGGAACTCTCATTCCAGGTCCTTCTTCTTATGTCTTAAATTCACAGAACTCTTCTTCCTCGACTCCTAACATCTCAGGAAGCAATCCAAAATTGAGTTTCTTAGACTTCCTTACCTATCCTAATGCCATCACTCCCTTTTCTGCACTATCTTTTAGCTCTTCCTCTTACGGTTAGTCTCTATCCCAATTTAAGTCATTACATTTGCCTACTGCATACATGCTGTTTTCACCTTCAAAACTAGTTAAATATAGCTCTGACTCTCTTGAAATGCCTTAATCTCAATTCTTCCATTATTTTTAATGTTTCCAGGTGAAAAAAAAAAAAAAAAAAAGAGAGAGAGAGAAATGTGTACATGTATAAAAATATCAATGTTCTGTGTCAAAAAATGCTCTTACTCTGACCTCTCACACATCCTAGTATTTGCTCCTCCATCTGTTGAAAGTAAAAGCTATGAAGCAAGGACTGGTTTTATTACTACTCCGTCAGTTGCTGTCAAGAGGAAACCCTACAGAGGCTACCTAATGATGCTTAACCACCCTGCCCACTTGCACTCTATATACTACAGGAATATCTTACCTGAACCTGCTGCTTCTACGGGGAGTAAAATTACACCTTGCAGGTACACTGATGACGCTCAGCTCTCCAGGTTAGTCTGAAGGACAAACAGATCTTTTCTACTTTACTGTCTGGTAAAATGGATGAAAGCCAAGAAAACCTGTGGAAACTCAGAAATTGCATTTTATGTGGCTGGCCACGGAGTGTCACTGTTATCCCACACATTTCTCAACGGAGAACTCGTCTCCAGAGGAACCAACTCCTGCCAAACTGCAGATGTCAGAGCTCCTGTTTTGGTTAGGGAAGGACTTCTATCTGCAGCGCCCTCAGGCCTCTGGCACTCTTTTCCGGCAGAATCATTTTGAAACAGGTTTTGCTGAACCACAGCTGTACGTGTATTTTGTGTACCTGTTCTTTCACATCCATAGAAAGCTGATGGCGAGGACTGCAGAATTTGGAATAAGATACTGGCTAAGTGCAGGTGACATTTAGCTCCAGATTGTTTTCATATCAGATTTAGTTGGCATTGTATCTCTGCGGTTTAAATGAAAGCAGTTAACTGGCTGATGGAAAAAATAACACTGAATGACCAAGAGAGAAGCACTTTGAAGAATTTTCTTCTTTCAATACCCTTTAACAGGTCACTGACAGTTGCTGTCATGACTCTTCACTGTGCTCACTTATTGAGCTGCAGATATAGAACGGACTTTTTAACCCTCAACTGACAAGATTATAAGTTCTCATAAACTTGGATTTATCTATGACTACACAGACCTTTGTGATCTCCAGTTTTGACAACATATACTTAGGAATGCAACTGCTGGTTCAGGTTGCATTAGCGTTTGGAGTGTAATTCCACGCCATGCTATTGTCCATTTTCAAATCTCAAATGTTTGGTCACTTGAGGAAAGCACTTCACAGTCACCTGCTGTGGTTATCAAAAGAGATGTAAGCTGAGATTATCGGTGCAAGAGAGAGAGGGATCGGCATCTCAGCTGACCTGCCAAAGTCACGTTACCGGTACACTGCCTTAAGCGGTAATTCCTTTCATTCTGCAAAACTCGTGTCTGAATAGCATTGCTTTGCCTGGTTGACCTATTTGATGCTTTCATAACATTTCCAGTCTGTCATAACTTTTCCAAGATGGAGATAAGGTTTCATATCCCTTTTCCTTCTTGAAAAAAACGACAGGGGAAGCTTACTTTTTGTTATTGTTGGCTTTTACAAAAAGTCAAACAGAAAGAAAAAAGAACAGTAACTAGTTATTTGTGAGATTATAAAATTACTTCTGCTCCACACAGAGCACTGTTTTTAGCTGTTTCAGCTGATGGTAAAGCTCAGATACAGTATAAACTGCCTGCAACTACTCTTTAAGGACTTAATGCACACGGTAAAAACTAATTAGTGATAACTAATAACAAGAAACTTAAGCCCATGTGAATTAAAAAAAACCTGACTAGGGGCTTGTGTTCCAGTACTTGTTAAAGCAACCCTGTCTTCTGTAACTGAACAGGTCTGTTTTACAGTACTAAATAGGATCAAAGTTCTGTTTACACAGCTCCACCTTCACGCCATTTCCCAGCAATGTCAGGAAAGGCAGTTGTTCTTGACAGATGATTCCTCTGTGGAGCCACAAACACGAGCAGAAAATAAGCGTTGTGTATGTTCCCTTTCCGGCTCTTTCAGGGCTTCCCACAGAGGCTCTGATGACACTTTTTCCACATATCTTCTTATTTATGCCTTCTCTTTTTGTTGCTCCAGAATTTGCACGACCTATTCAGCAATGCCTTCCTGATGCCAGCCAAAGTCACTCAACACCGCAGTAAGCAGGAGCTTGGCAGGGAAAATCTCTTTTTACCCTGGACCCACTGCTGTGTTTTCCTCGCCTCGTATTCCAGGACAGAATTTCTTCAGCATCACTGATTCCCTCTCAGAGCAACCCATCCACACTTGATTCGTGGGTACTGAATTGAGTTTTCTTTTCTTTTCCCTTTTTAAAATTATAATTTCTTCTTTAAACAAGTTTCTCCTAGATTGACCACCACCAAAGACAGATACTTCCAGTGGGCTCTACACTACCGCTTTATGTTTCAGATTGATCAGCTCCCCACTCACTACAAACCCCAGATGCCTTCTGATCCTGTGCACGGTCAGGAAAATAAGTAAATTTAAAAGAAAAGCGGAAGCCGCTTCCTGTTAACAATTTTGTGTAACAAAAGAGCTCTCTTGGGAGGCCTGGTCTCCAGTCTTCCCTTTCCTGGATCCTCCCCCATAGCTCTGTCTCCTACATTATCTGCAGGTATAAACACAGAGAGCTGTAAAGAGACAAGATTATGTCAATATTAAGTTTTAATAGATACTTTAAAACTGTCTAAAAACCTTCAAAGGGAGAGAAGTCTTTACGTGACTGTGTCAGAAGACTGTTAACACCATCTCTAGCAACCAGCTGGTTTCAGACAGCACAGGCGCCAGCCTTAAGTGTAACCAGCACAGATTCTGCCACAGCCTGCGCGGTTCTGCTTGACTGCGGCCGGGCCGGGAAGCCTGGGCTGGTTGCATCCCCACTGCGTCTTTCCCTCGGCTTCACGCCAACGAGGACGCGGCGGCTGAAGGGTGCCATCCCCCACCGCGGGGAGCGACGGCCGTGCCCGCCAGCCCGCCCCTGCCGCGACCCCTCCGAGCGAAACCAGCCCGCGGAGCCGTTCGCTGGGCCCGGTCGGCCACGCAGCCCCGCCCGGAGGCCTCATACGAGGCCGCGACGGGACACGAGCTCCCGGGGGTCATCTGAGCGCCCTTCGGGGGAATGCCCGCGGGGATGCCCGCCGGGGCGGGAGCCGCAGGACGGGAGCAGGGAGGGACCTGTGAGCTCCCGGGGCCGGCCCAGGCGCCGCCCGCTCACAGCGAGGCCCGAGGCCACCCCACCGGCGGCTCCCGGTACGCGGAGGCGGGGCGTCACGTGGTCACGCTCACAACAGCCAATAGGTGGCGAGTAACGGGGGCGGAGAGCCGCCTACCGCCGGCCACGTGACGGCACGCGCGGACGGTCAACTGGGAGATC
>WHYT01016826.1:151498-161865 GCA_009806455.1 Tetrax tetrax
ACGGCTCTAACGGACAGCGGCGAACGGCCAGCGGCACGGTGGTAGGGCGGCGGGAGCGCCCAGCCCGGCGGGCGGAGGGGCCGCAGGGAGCCTGCCGAGGGATGTCGCAGGGGTCGGGTGAGGAGCGCTCGGCGCGGTAGCGTCCGTCGTGGGGCCGGGCCGGACTGGGTGTCCCCCGCGTGGGGCTGCGGGCTTCCCCCGCTCCTGGCGTTGCTGTCAGGGCGCTGTGGGGAGCGGCGGGGCGGAGGTCAGCGCGGAGACCCCGGTGAGGGTCCGTGAGGCTGGCGATACCCGTCCGGAGGAGGAAAGGGTCCTCCTCTTCTAAACGGGGGTCCAACCAAGGGTTGGGGGTCGTCGTCCGAATGACTCGGCGAAGCGTCCTCTTGGTCCGCCTGTGAATTTCTCCCACACAGCTCTCTGAAAGTCTCTCTTCCTCCCTGGCGTAGCTCACAGTATGTTCTGACAGGTTTTTGGTTTTTCTTTTGGTATGTTTTTTTTCTGATTTACGGTGTTTCAGTTTATCCTTCCCTTTGTTGCCTGCTTCCTGAAGGCTGAGATCTAGCTTACTGAAAAAGCAGGGCTCAACAGTTTTTTAATTTTTTTTTCCTCACTGGGCTTTATATGAATAGTGTTTCTTTAGTTTTTAATACATTTCTTCTAAATTAACTATTAAAGGAATATTTACTTTCCTAAAGGAACTTTCAGAGTTCTAATTTAGGCGCTTTAAGTGACCCCTTTTGGAAAGCCTGTTCTCATCTAGTGACCCAAGGTAAAATGGACTTGAATCGTTTAAACTAGAGGTGGGGGTTATGAGAAAAAGATGCTAAATATCGTAAATGGAAATGTGTTTGGAACACCAAGTTTTTTAGGAAAAACTATTTAGAAGACACAGTTATTCTTTAGAGCCTTCGTATGAATGTTTTCCTTTGGATGCTTATCTCTTTATGCATCCGATTGACATACAAGTATTGCTTTAGAAGATGTCTTGTCCTCAGTGAATGGCTTCAGTAAGTTGCAGTAATGGCTCAGCTTAAAAAAAAAAAAACAACAAGAAGAAGGCATACTGTGATCGTAATTACAGTTTTGTTATGGTGAGTGGATGACTGTCATCCTACTAAGGGTTTTTTCCTATGGCTAAAACAGTCTTATGTTCAATAGCATTCATGTGTGTGGTGTTTTTTGTTTGCTTGTATCTCTCTTAGCTGGTTACTTAAAGCAATAGGAGGTCTAGTTGTCAGTTCTTAGATCAGCAGGTTTTTCTTTCCCTGTATTGCTCATAAAAGGCATCCAAAAATAAGTCATGCAGAGGTTTGAGCACACAGATTTTGTCATAGAAATCTTGCCTTATGTAAGGTCTAAGGAAAGTAAGTTAAGGCATGTGATTTGAGGGAGTGCAAAATCTTTTTGTTGGCAGGGAGAAAGCTGCAATAAAATCACTTGGTTCAGGCATCTGATTAGTGTTGACAGTATGTCTTGTTTCCCTGTTCTTTCTCAATACTGAAATAAGAGATTAAAAAAAACAAACATAAAATAGAGAAAACATGGGGAAGATTACTGTTATGTGTAGGATTTGACTCTTTCTTGTGAGGTGTACTTAAAATTAAAAAAGGATTGAGTGTGTCAGTCACTTTGTGTTGTTCTAAAGCCACCTGTCCCAGGTTTTGTGTTCTCACTTCTGTTTGTAATTCCCATAGAAACTAAGTGAAATGAAGGCCTGAGCCTGCAGTTTCCTTCTGTGTTGGAGTAAGTCTGCCCAGCTAGAATAAATTGCAACATTGGGGCCTGAGGAAAGAGTGAAACAAACAAACATGCAGTTGTGTTCAAATAGCCTTTACAAATAAGGGGATGAATTTGGTTTGCATCACAAGGCGGGGGAGGGAGGGGGGCTACAAGGGTGGCCTCTACGAGAAGCTGCCAGAAGCTTCCCCATGTCCAACAGAGCCAATGCCAGCCAGTTCCAAGACGAACCTGTCACTGGCCAAGGCCAAGCCCATCAGCGATGGTGGTAGTGCCTCTGTGATAACATATTTAAGAAGAGGAAAAGAAAACCAAACTAGACAAGAGAAAAACTGGAGCTGGGGAAGTGAGGATATGTGAGAGGAACACCTCTGCAGACACCCAGGTCAGTGAAGAAGTAGGGGGAGGAGGTGCTCCAGGCACTGGAGCAGAAATTCCCATGCAGCCCATGGTGAGGCACATTGTCTCCCTGATGCCCGTGGAGGAGCAGAGATCCATCTGCAGCCCATGGAGGACCCCACGCTGGATGGAGCAGGCAGGTGCCTGAAGGATGCTTGTGACCCTGTGGAGGGCCTGTGCTGGAGCAGGCTCCTGGCAGGAACTGTGACTGTGGAGAGAGGAGCGCAAGCTGGAACAGGTTTGCTGCAGGGCTTGTGACCCTGCAGGGACTCATTCTGGTAGCAGTCTATTCCTGAAGGACTGCAGCCCATGGAAGAGACCCACACTGGAGCAGTTAGTGAAGAACTGCAGCCTGTGGGAAGGACTCAAGTAAGAGAAGTTTGTGGAGGGCTCCCCTGTGGGAGGGACCCCACGCTGGAGCAGGGGAAGAGTGTGAGGAGTCCTCCCCTTGAGGAGGAAGGAGCAGCGGAGACAAGGTATGATGAACTGACTGCAACCCCCATTCCCGATCCCCCTGTGCTGCTCAGGGGGAGGAGGTAGAGGAAAATTGGAAGTAAAGTTGAGCAAAGGAAGAAGGGAGGGGTGGGTGGGGAGAAGGTGTTTTTAAGTTTTGGTTTTATTTTCTCATTACCCTACTCTGATTTGCTTGGTAATAAACTAAACTAAATTTTCCAAGATGAGTCTGTTTTACCTGTGACAGTAATTGGTGCGTGATCTCTCCCTGTCCTTATCTTGACCCATGAACCTTTTGGTGTATTTTCTGTCCCCTGTCCAGCTGAGGAGAGGAGTGATAGAGCGGCTTTGGTGGGCACCTGGCATCCAGGCAGGCTCAGCCAACCACAGGGGATAATCTTTAAGAAGTTTAACTGTAGTTTTTTGTTGTGATGACAATTGGCAGTGTTTTCCTGGTAGACGTAGTATTAGGCTATTGTTCTCTCTGGCATGGATTTGTTCAGCTGAGCTATAAACTCTGTAAAACTTGCTCTAAAATCATTTAACAAAACACTTTATAAACACTGGTGGGTTTTTTTTGTTTTTTTTTTTTTTTGAGGTAGGGATTCATGTTTGCCTACATCTATCACTGTGAAGCAGCCTGCACACTGTTTCTTTGGAAAGCAGATTAGTGAAAAGTTGAATGCAAAGGCAGCAGTTTAGCGTAGAATTGTTGAAGTGCTTCTGTCTGTGAAAACATGTGGCTTTTAAAAATTGTGAATGGATCTAGATTTATTTCCCTAATGTTAGTGACTGCTCTGAGTTCAATTTTTGTTTATCACAATATATGGCCAGTTCAGTTTCCTTCTCTACAAGTCATCCTTTCTTGCTTATTTTTAGCTTCACTGAAATTCAAACAATCATCTTTGTTTCTGTTCCTGTTTGTATACTGATACTGTTGGATAATTTCAACAATGTCAAAGCAGTTAGAAGAGGTATTGTTGATATAAGCTCCCTCTGCTGGTTAGTTCTGCAGTAGAAATAAAGCTATGTGGTGTATAGTTGTTTATCACTGGATCATGCAGCAGAAATGAAAAGAGAATTAAAAGCAGTGACATACAGTGTTTCTAAAAACAACTGTCTACCAGAGCACCAAGTTTAAGCTTATGACTTTAATACTTATAAGATTTTTAATTGCAATTAACTTAAAATCTCGATGTTCATATGTAAGTGACAGACACTCCTTAGAACTGCTGCTGCCATGTTGCATATAGAATGTAAACAGTAGCTTGAGAGCTAATACACTGAGACAACTATTTGCGTACAGATCAAAATAACCTCATTACTCTGCACTCCATCTGGTACATTCGCTACAACATTGCACTTAAAAACGCAGTTAAGGTGCAGTCATTGCCTAATATGTAATGTAGTGGAGTCCAGGCCTCTGGATTATCAGGAGAAGTAAACAATAAATTTAGCTCTCTTATTGATGCAGTACAGGAAGGGTGAGTGAAGGACACTGTGTTTCTTTGTGCAACTGCTTGCGGTGACGTGACTGAAGTCTCCTAAATCAGTCTTTCATAGTGAGAATTTACCCAGAAGAAACTCTGCGTATACCTTGCCCTCCATGTTCAGGCAAATATTGTGCTAGGATGAAGTCTGAGATATTACAGAGTGTCTACCCTTTTGGAAAGTGTGCAGTATGTCTTAGAGGATGCTAAAATTACTCGGGTTTCTGTTCTGATAATAGTGAGTTACTTTACTGACATCTCAATTTACAGTATTATATATAAATATATATTCCCCAAATACATTTTTCTCCACTATAGACCTTCCCCTCCTGCCTCCTGTGGCAACTAGAACTTTTATTGGAAAACCAGGGAAGTGGCTAGGGTTATTAAGGAATTAATCTTTAGAGAGGAAGAAGGTGGTGATTTTGCCTAGATTGAGCCTTTATTTTCTGAGGAAAATGGAAAAGAAGTAGTTAAAACAGCTTTCTATGCACAGTTAAAGCTAAAAACAGTAGTCTGTGTAGTCCAAACTCCAGAACTTTCAGGTTTCACTCATTTAGCTATAAGCATAAACAAAAATAGCTGCTGTTGCTACTGTAAAAATGTTGCAGCTGAATGATTATAGGTACTCCAGCAAATGGCAGCATCTAAGGACAATAGTTAATACTTGTAGAGCATGGGGAAAGGTTGTGTGTTTGGGGAGGAACAGTACATATTCTGTAAAAGGCAAGAGGTATTTTCTCTTTGCTTGATTTTGGTTTTAAGGATTTTTTTGTAACTTATATTAGTTGCTAAGCCTGGAGAGACTTTAGGATTTGTTAAAGAAACCTGCCAGTGACTGATGAGTTAAAAGTCTTTAGGGAAAAACCCTTGAAAAAATTTTATAGAATTGTAGTAATGGTTGAAGTTGGAAATATATAGCATTGTTTTAGATAAAACAGTATTACACCTTTCAAAAACTGTCAAGTTCTTCACCTGTGGATGGAGTTCATTGCTCATGTCTTCAATCTGGAAAGTCTTGTGTGCTTGAAAGCTTTTATTTTGTATAGTGGTATTAGTTTGACAAGATATCCAATTAAGCTTTGAAATAGGGGAAATGCAGTGTAACTCACATAGGTTTTGTCGAAGAGAAGTGGTTAACTGAGTCATACAGTAGTGGAAAACATGCCAAGTGCATTAAGGACCTAGCGCAAAGATCAGAAAGGGATAAAGCGGCACATTTTAAACTGGCTGCCTTTAGAGTAGAATAGGTTCTCGGGGTGCTGTAAAACTTGTTAATGTTTTTACTAGGACATTCTCCATCAAAATAACATTTTGTCTTTATGCCTTAAATTGACAGTATGTGTTGAAAAGAACTTCAATGAAGAAAATCTTTTTCTTAATTTATAGTTTATGACTTGTTTGTGCCCTGCCAATTATATATTATATGGGGCAAATTAAAAAAGTGAAGTCAGAAACAGCTGCAATTACTTGATCTGCTCAAAAGAACAAGTCATTGCTGCCTCCTTTGAACTGATTGATAGTGTCACACATTAAAAGATTTGCCAAAAATGAGGTAACAAGTAATAGCAGCTAACCAGCCTCAGTTTGTAAATGGACTAGAAATTAAGAAGGCTTAAATGCATTCAGATCTGTTTAGCTGTGTTGAGTGTGCTGTGTTCTCAGACTCAGATAGACCTCCAAAAGATGTTCTACAAATACATCTATTGTGAATGTGCCATCTAGAGACATCGGGTGCTTCAAATGTGAAATGTGGAGTGAATTCAGGCTCTTAGCGAGGGAGGTGCCCGTAGAGGAGAGCTGGATTTGTTGGAGCAAGGTTACAAAATTTGAAAAAGAGACAAGTCTGGGTTTTGTTTGTGTTGTTTTGGTTGGTTTTTTTTGTACACATACTTCCACTGTGACCTCAGTTTTTCTCAAATTTTTCAAATATAGTAGTAATAAACCCCTTCTTCCCCAAAAACATCTGGACTGAACAACCTATATTTCAGGATTGACTGTTGATCTTGAGTAGCTTTCTGAAGCTATGTTGTGGCTGTCAGTACAGATTTGAGAACCAAGCATCAGGGGCAAAGGAAAGAGGCTTTCTTGTGTTCTCATTATTTTCCATACCTAATGCCTAGCCATCATCGAGAAGTCTGACTTGAAGGCAACAAAGCAAAGAATAGGGGGATGGGATAGTGCTGGAGCAATAAAATGACAGAAATAAATATTGATGAGAGGATGGCATCTGGAGAGAAACTACATTTCTTATGCATTGAATGGTTCCTTAGCTACCTGCCTTTTTTTTTTTTTCTTTTTTTTTTCCTCCAAATAACTTAATGTGATTTTTATCATGTGACTGATGTTCTGTGTAATTCTCCACCCCTAGTGCTTCTCAGATTTCGTGAAGCTTGCTGATACCCCTGAGCATGGATCATAGATTGTCAGTGGCAGAATCCCTTCAGGTTATCAGTGATGGTTCTATTTTTATGTGAAGAACAGAAGCCCTAAATAAGCTCCATAGGTTTGTGTTGACTGTCAGCTTTGTTCTTGAGCTGGTGCAATTGCCCTGAGGAAACTGGGAAGAAGCAGCATTGTGGAAGGATGGATTGTATACATCTGTGTTCACTGACAGATTATGTCTATACTCAGTGGTGTTTCCAGCTTTTGATGTGGTCCAGCTTGTTTCTAAGTAACAGATTATGACAATTTCGCTTAATAGCTTTTTGCTTGTGTTTCACTGCTTAATTGGACAAGCTCATGAGTTTATCTCATGCTTTTGTAGTCTCACAAGTAATTTTTGACTGTAATAACAGCTTTTGATTATGCAAGACATGGCAGATTTGGGTCATATACTCAATAGCCCCACTTTTTTATTAGCAGGAGTCACGTGTACATCAGCAGCTTGCTTGTATGGCACGTACAAGTTGTAAGACTACAAAAAATTTTCAGTTTACTTAAAGAAAAGATCTGTTCTTCCATTGTCCTACCAGTGTCTTGCTACTTGTTCACCTTAATACATGGAAATAAAATTGCATATTTCATGTAGAAGAGAATGTTATACTTCCAGAAACACAACACATATATTTCGTTTTAAGGAAGTTATCTTATTGCCTCTTTGTGAAAGTGCAAAATTCTCCTTTTAATAGGCTTTTTTTTAATTACAGCAATGCCATCTTACTTATAGAAACGTCATGACACACAGCAGCATCATGGTGGATGTAGGAAAGTGGCCAATATTTACGTTACTGTCACCTCAAGAAATAGCATCTATTCGGAAAGCATGTGTATTTGGTACATCAGCCAATGAAGCTATATACATAACGCGAAATGATGAGGTAAGGCTGTAATTAAGTGGAGCGTATACTCTACAATTAGTTGGTTTCAGAGTCCACTGAATACTTGTAGATTAATATCTGCTCAAAAGCATTGTGTGAAATTTCTCTACTTCAAAACATGTTGTAAGTAACTTGTAATTTTTTTCAGTTTTACATGGGGACAATATAGATGGAGTATTTATAGAACCATAGAGTCACAGAATGGTTTGGGTTGGAAGGGACCTTTAAAGGTCGTCTAGTCCAATCCCCCTCCAAGGAGCAGGGACATTTAGAAAGTTTATAAATGACAAAGGCCAGGATGGATTACATGCACTTTTAAAGACAGTCAAAATTCAAAAGACATTGTGGTAGCTTGAAATTAAGTACAAGCAGTCCAGGTATGAAGATATAAAATGAAGTTATGGTTTGCAAAGTAAAATAAAGATTATCTGTGGATTTTAATGATTCAGAAACTCAATGTGCGTTAGCATTGTGCTGCTGAAAGAAAACAAGCCAGCTATTCTGGGATGTATTAATGGGAGGGTTTCTCATGAGACTGGGTAGAGTAGGATGTCCGTTTTCTTTTTCCACTCTAAGTCCTATTAAAGCTGCCTGTAGGATGAGCCTCCCAGCTGCAGCTACTCTTTAAAAACTACTTTTAAAAGAACATGGTGTCTGTCTTCCACTTTCACAGTTTAATACTTCTTAGAGTACAGTTCCTGCAAGTGTGAAGTCTAGCTTTTGGGCCTGAATGGATCTGAAGAATTCAGACCCATCAGTTAACTTCCAAAGAGTCCCCATGCTGACTCTGGGGCTTATCGACTTCCATGAGGGAAGTCTCTGGCCCTCAAGAGTCAGTGGCAAAACTCTGTCCTGGCTTTATGAAGACCTGGATATTACCGCATCTGTGCATAACTGAGTATAAATCACTTGAAATGAGTATTTCTCTGTTTTTCAGGTATTTGTTTTTGGACTGAATTGCAGTAATTGTTTGGGAACTGGAGATAATCAGAGCACAATAGTACCAAAGAAACTAGAAGCCTTATGTGGAAAGAAAATTTCCAGTCTCAGTTATGGAAGTGGACCCCATGTTGTACTTTGCACTGAAGGTAGAAAATGAACATCTAGTATAGAAACATCAGTTGCAAATTTTAAGTTCTAATTGCATGTAACAAGAATGGATTAAGATGTAATTGTATTAACTTGTCAAGTGGGTAGTATACACTAAGGGGTTCTCATTGGTCTTAAGTGGAACTGAATGTATTCTGTAACAAGTAAAGTAAGTTTCTGCTGCATTTCCATCGTGTTGCAACTGTAGAGTTTTACTCTGTCACTTATGACATACTCAGTCTTACCTATGCATTTTCATGTATTTCCACAATAAATGTAGGGGTTATACTGTGGTACATGGATATAAAATAGTTGTATAAAAGGATAAATTTTTTTGGTATACATGTGATTCTTGTAATGGTTATTACATTTGTTAATGTAATTAACAATTAACAGTGTAATTTGTTAATGTCCTTTCACTTTTGTGTTTATTGTTTTCTAATTTCTTAGAATTATCTATCTTCACTTCCTTGGATTTTTTGGTGGTTTTTATCACAAACTTAAATATTTTTGCAGATGGTGATGTGTATGCTTGGGGACATAATGGTTACAGCCAACTTGGAAATGGCACAACCAATCAGGGCATTACTCCTGTTCAAGTTTGCACAAATCTGTTAATAAAGAAAGTGGTGGAAGTAGCTTGTGGCTCTCATCATTCCATGGCGCTGTCGTTTGATGGGGATGTAAGTTGAAACCTGTTCGCACCTCTTAATCTCTTTCTTGAAGTGAGTAGTGCAGGTGATCTTGTAGTCTGAAGTTCTCTCTTTCTCTACAATGTAGTTAAACATAACCTTTTCTCCTACTGCCTCAAACTGGGGTGTCCTTTTCTTCACAGCAGACCTGAAAAAACCTCAAAATATCCCCCAACCACAAAAACAAGGGAATAAAAAAGACTGGTAAACTTTTGTCTGTTGTTTGTTGTATGTCTCACAGGGATGAGACCAGAAAGCCATACCACTTGCAGGTAAAAGAATGGTTTGTAAGGTGCAAAATCTAACACTGTTATTTGTTTGCAGTTCTGTTATTTAAGGGCCATATTGAGTTGTTAATGTTCACTGGTTAGCTTTTAGCCTGTTTCTTGTAGTCTTCATGATTTCCATACTAGTGGTACCAGCTGCTGTGTGGTAGCTGCTTGCGATGGCCATGCTGTCTCTTGTAGTAAGTGTAACATGCTTGAAATCTCAATGGAAGAGGGGAAGTTTCTTTGTATTTACCATGGAGTTGATATTTGCAGCCATTGTGGCCAGTTAATGTACTGTAAATCCATCCCTAGCGTACCTTGCAGTAGCTTAGTGTATTTGTGCTCTGAGGTTTTATCTGTACCAAAATTGATTATACTGAAAGCAATGGAATGTGTTAAGTGGAGCTTTACTTACAGAAAGATTTGGCAGCAAAATCCCTTGTGACTTGATATGTCTGAAGTTTTAGAGATGCATTGAAGTTGGAAGTATTTGTGGAAATACTT
Source organism: Tetrax tetrax (assembly GCA_009806455.1). NCBI lineage: Eukaryota > Metazoa > Chordata > Aves > Otidiformes > Otididae > Tetrax > Tetrax tetrax. Next base: position 161,452 of record WHYT01016826.1, read on the forward strand.
GGCATAATTGATTTGTACTGGTGGTTCAGTGCAATTTTAGTGCAGTGCGAAATTTTTGAAAAGAGTACCTTAATGGTAGACTTAAAGGACTGCAGATACATGCTTCTCTGAGAGAGGAAACCGATTAGCTCTTTGGGATTTTGATCTACCTTCTGAGACACTCTTCCTTAATTTATTTCTGTGTTATTGAAATTAAGATATCTTACAGATCATCTTCAAACATTCAGTAGGAATCAAAGACCTAGCAAATACAAGTATCAAAAAGCAAGGGTCTAATGCTTTCTTTTGTTCATATTAGATGTGGTAAATAAGTTGTATTGGTGGAAAGTTTTTGTTCTTTTCTTTGGCCTTTGGGCTTTTTTGTTGGTGTGGGGTTTGTTTTTTTTTTTTTTTTTTGGTTGGTTGGTTTTTTGG
>WHYT01016826.1:163108-181051 GCA_009806455.1 Tetrax tetrax
CTTTTGTAGTAAGATGCTCTGGTTCTGTAGCAAGAAGCTGAAAAAAGTACAATGTTCATATTTGCTAGATCAGTCCTGTTGCTGTTTATAACTTTCAGGTGTTGAAAATTAATTTTAAGCATTTTAGCTTGTTAAATAAGGTAGTTTATCTGGTGCTGACTACAGTAGGATTATAATTTATTGCTATTGTTACTGTTATTAAGACTTAAACTGCAGGTTTTTGTTTGTTTTTATGCACAGCTGTACGCTTGGGGCTATAATAACTGTGGTCAAGTTGGATCTGGATCTACAGCAAACCAGCCAACTCCTCGTAGAGTTTCAAACTGTTTACAGGGTAAAATGGTAGTTGGCATTGCTTGTGGTCAGACCTCCTCCATGGCTGTAGTGAACAACGGTGAGGTAAGCATTGCTGCATTCTCATGTTCTCTGTTACCCGAACTTATGAGGTTAATGTCGGAGCATGGAGGAATGCTGAGATGGTGTGCTCAAGTTAAGGAGTTGTATTGATAGTTATATAGAGTTATACTGATAACTTCTGGGAGACCAATTTAAAGAAAACTCTGCGATTAACTAGAGATGCTGTCTTTACACTAAACACTCTATGACAGAGACTATATTGGAACATGATTCTTACTGAGTCTGCAACTGCAAGAATTTGAATGCTTATATTAAGGCATGTCTGTCTGTCCTATTTCAATAGATTGTCTAACATGTATGTCTTAGAGTTTTTGAAAGTGTGCACAATTAAATAGTTACTCTTTCTGCAAGAATACCCTAACTGATCATGATTCTTAAAGACGTTGCTTAATTGCCAGCATCAAAACCAAGCTTTTGAACATCACCCTACTATTGTGCAACTGTTCTGTTTCACATAAGTTTATGGTGCTATCTTGCTTCTAGGTGTGAACTGTAACCTCAGTTTTACTACATTTCACCAAACTTGGAGCATAACGTTTCTTTATGACTATAGGGTAAAAGTCCCTGAGGTTAAGATGAGCTTTCACTGAACATACTTGTGTCTTGAAGTGTCCACCATAACAAAACTAAAGGAGAAATTAGAGCTAAACTGAGGACTTCGATTTAAACTAATCTAATAGATAATCAGTTGATCAGAATAGCGAATTTCTTCTTTTCTTTAAAAGAGAGAAAACATAATAAGGAGAAAGGAGATGTAAAAGTCAATGAAACTGTTGGCACTATGGGAGAGATTTTGGTGTATTGTAAGTTTATTGCAAATTTCCTAGTACTTCAAAGACAAATCTATTTTTGAAAACTTCTTTAAAAGGTAAATGCAGGATTGAAAAGTTGAATACAGTCAGTCATTGCAGTCTGTGTGTTACCTTTCAGCCTTCTCTATATTGCTCTTGAAAGTGTACAGTTTTTCAGTAAGATGTACTTTTTTGACTTGTGCTTGATACTAAATCTTAAAGGTTCTGTACTTCTACAGAGGAGTGGCTTAATTTTGTTTTCCTTTTGCAATTAGGTTTATGGCTGGGGTTACAATGGCAATGGTCAGCTAGGTCTTGGAAACAATGGCAATCAACTAACACCATGCAGAGTTGCAGCGTTACATGGTGTGTGTATACTCCAGGTATGTCTAACATGAAAATGAAAATACATTCATATTTCTAGCATCTGCTAAAACAGTATCTTAAGCATCTTATCCTGCTTCTAGATTTCACAGTTCAAATACTGAATTTTTTTAGCCCCCATAAATTGTATTAGGCTTATAAAAAGCACAAGTAAGTTGTAAAATACTGGCTCTTGTAAATGTTCTGAATGACTTAAAGTTAGCTAGTATAACTAAGTAAATTATGTAATGGATGCAAATTGCATCTTTGTTATAAAGCTGAATGAATGAAATGCACTTGGCAAAGACAAGAAATGAAGGGGAAGAAGATGTTCAAATCAGACTCTATGTTAATATTCTAATTCACCCTTCAGAAATGAGGTGAAAGGGAAAATGAGTCATGAGGGTAGATTTGGTTGTATGATGGTTGGGGTATTCTTTGTTTTTGTTTTTATTTTTTTCCAGCTGAAGAATAAGACTGAAAATTGGGATTTCCTGGATTTTTAGTAAGGTTCTTTGGAGTTTCCTGTGATAACCGGGGTGGAATGGTTGTTGGCTGTTGAACTGCAGCTCTCTTAGTTTGTATAATGTTCAAAGTATCAAATTCTGAAACTATTTCAGAATTGCAAAATGTGATTATGAAGTTCACTGTTCTTTGTGTGAAGGATATGCAACTAAAAACAAGTAAAGGCTAGGGTGACTTTGCAAGAGTGTAGTAAATTATTTGTGAGTAACCAATGAACACTAAATTAATGAAATTGGGACTTTTCCAGTACCTACAGTTAACGTATTTTGTGTTGGCTCTAAGTGCTGAGAAATAACGCATTGTAATTGTAAATGAAGAATGCCTGAGGTATTTTAACATCAGCTAGACTAAGGTAACGTGCAATAATTTTGTTTCTCATCTCTGTTTTGTTTAGTAGTAATGCTTATACATTTACTTACAGATTGCCTGTGGCTATGCACACACATTAGCACTAACAGATGAGGGTTTGCTCTATGCCTGGGGAGCTAACACTTATGGGCAGCTGGGAACTGGCAATAAAAGTAACCTGCTAAGCCCGGTGCAGATCATGATGGAAAAAGAAAGGTAATCTTGCTGAAGCTATTTCTGGATTTGTAAATCTGGGCATGTGTTATGCTGTCTCTAGCACTGGAAGCATGCATGTATAGGGCTTGGTGGATTGTTTTTCTATTGCTAATGTTAAAAGCATAGGAAAAGGTGGCAACTTACTATTACCTATAGACTGAATGATTTTTGCTATCTGTAGTGATTATTGAAACTGATACTTTACCTGATACTAAAAGATAATGAATGGCTAAGTGTTAGGCTATTCAAAATATGGTTCCTTTGGTTAAAAATTTAGAGCTATGGAATTGATAAGCTAAGCTTTTAAGCTGTATTGAGGCTTACATTAAAAAATAAAAAAAAAAAAGCCAATCAACTAAACAAAAAACCCTAAAAAAGGAGGGGGAGAACAAAGTGCCACCTTTGTAAGAAGTGGCATGCGAGGAAAAAACAATTTTTGGAAAGGCTGGCAATAGCCAACCACAAATCCAGAACTCAATTTGCAGGGTTGCTAGAGCTGAGGGCAGATAATACCACTTTCATTTGTGGTATCAGTTAGTAGTTTGTAGTTTCTTAGTTTCCTAGACCCATAAAAGAATAACCCTAACCCTTGTCCACCTTCTTTCAGCACCCTTGTCATCCTCGTATTTGGTATGGCTCTTCTGTTCACCTACAAACTTGGACCTCAGTCCCATTCCCTAGGCCCATGTGTAGAGTAATGTACCTTGATTTGGAAACATCTTAGTCTACAAATCACTTCACCTGTAAATCTATTAACTTCTAATCTCCTCTTAATTAGGAAACACTTGTGGTTGGTTTTTCTCCTCCATTTCTGAACTATCTTTCTGGGAAGCAATTCCTGTTTTTTCTATTTTTTTGTTTCTCACACTTAAAGTTAAATTAAAAGCTGCACAGTACTGAGATTATTTAAAAGCTTAAAAAGCGGGGTGGACGGGGGAGAAGAAAGGAACCGTTGCAATAGAAACCACTGACATGAGACTGGCCTGTCTGTGAAGGAACTGACACTAGCGAAGCAAAATGAAATGTTTGTTAAAGAAGCACTGGAAGAGAAATGTGTATGTTTGCAAATAGATCAGCCTTGTTCTTTAAGTAATTTGTTTCTTGAGTCAACTAAGGGGAACTGTTGCATTTAGAACTGTATGTGAACTCAAGCATGGGATTATAATAAAACTGGCATTTGTTCAGTGACTAAAGGAGGGAGAAAATATCATAGCACTTCTGCTTAGGATCTAAGGGAGAAATAAGTCACTTGAATTTACTCATCTTGCTTGACTTGGCTCCCTTGGAAACAGTGCTATATGTGGGTGAACTGTCATTTCCCATGAGACACACTAATGCTGCTTTTCCTGGTCTTTTTGTTTATGTAACTTTTGTTATTTATATGTAATGCTAGTGACAGTTCCTTAGGAGGTGGCATTTGATGCTATCTTGAAGAATATTGCACATACAGCTTGTAAAGAACTTTTAGACTTCTTGTGTTAGCTTGGGGGGAACAGTTATTAAGGTCAGCCTATTGAATTTTTATATTAAGTATGTGCTTAACATGTTATCCTGTATATGTACTGTAAGTGTACTATACATACGTTACAGTACATGTTCTACTATGCTCCTTAAGTATAGTATGGTTACTCTAAACATAATAATTTGTTCTCTTAAGGAAAGGAAGTTTGGGGAAGGAATCACTTAAGGTGTATAACTATAATGGACACTAAGTTGTCCCTAAAATAATTTGATGTCTCTATGCAATGTTGCATAGAGGTTCATAAGTTGATGATGATGTAAAACAACCCATTAGGCTTTTATCTGCCAGAAATTAGTGATACAAATACTGAAAATGTTGGTAGATTCTTTCCGTGTTTTATCTTGAAATAATTTTTGCACTTAAAAATTGGACATTGTGCTAGAAAAGCTTTTTGCCTAAAAAGCTAACTCCTCCTGGATTGTTCTGTAAAGGAATAAACATTTTAATATCTATATTCTTAGACTGCTTGGAAAGATCTTTTTTTTTTTTTTTTTTTTTTTTTTTTTTGTCCCAGTTGATATGTTTCTGGCACAAAAGCATGAAATGTTCTGATGCATGGAGAACATTGTTAGCAATGGAGAAAAAGTAAGAAAGCATAGGTTTTATTTTGAACTAATCCTGAACTTCTCCTGGTTTTTGCTTATTGTGTGAACAGAGACACTGGGAATGTCCTTGCGATCCTTTTAATGGAAGGGTGATTCTTCCCAGTTCTTGTAATGTTTCGGATAGTAAGCTAGGGATTGTGTGAGCAATGGGAGTATGGAATAGTTAAGTGTGCATCATTAACTGTAATATTTTTAAGGAAGTGTGGGACTTTACATAAAAAACCAGCCATAGCTCTTCAAGAATGTGGGCTTAAGTGCATTTATTCACCTCTCCTTGAATGAAGCACTGTCCATGTTTCATGCTGAATCTCAGTGTTGAGGAAGGGAAACTAACAGCAAAATAAGAAGTCAGAAATACAGGCAGCAGGTCAGATCTCTGTGTACATATAAAAAGCAGATAAAAGGCAAGGTAGGAGGATTTCTTGAAAGATTTATTGAAAACTAGATAGATTCTAAATCTCAAAATGAGAGAATTTTTGACATGTGTTTAAAAGAAGTTCTCAAAAATGCTCCACAAAAATCTTAGTAGTGTATCTTTCCTGCCTGTTGCCTAACTGGAAGTTTCACAAGCTCCAAAAGCATTTCTTCTTGAGAATAAGTGTTTGATGTTTATTGGTTTTAAAGGGGAAAAACAAAACTTTGTTTTGCTTCCTCCCTGTCCCATGGTTGTGGAAGAAAAGGAGGAATCTGAACTGGTCAGAATGTAATTAAAGCAATATTTGATTACTATAAAATCTACAAGCACTCTGAAAATGCCATTGCAGTTAAGTATCGATCCATTCAAACAGTGTCATATTCATGCAGGACAAAAAAAAAGAAGTACAAGAGTGTAGATGCATAGTTTGATTGGCTGTTATTTGGGTGAAGGATTTGGAAAGTCACTTGATTCCATACCTGTAAGTATCTTACAAGGTTTTTTCTGTTTGCAGGGTTGTGGAGATTGCAGCCTGCCACTCTGCTCACACGTCGGCTGCCAAGACCCAGAGCGGCCAGGTGTACATGTGGGGCCAATGCCGTGGGCAGTCAGTGATCCTTCCCCACCTCACTCACTTTGCCTGCACTGACGATGTCTTTGCTTGCTTTGCTACCCCTGCTGTTATGTGGCGTCTTCTATCAGTAGGTGAGAACAAGCTCTGGTGTGGCAGCTGATGCTATGATTTCTTGGTGTGTTTGTAGTGATCAGTATACGACACCACTTCTGTGGCAGGATGGTTCCTGCTTTAAGGAGAACTGGCAATTAAAACTAGCTCCTTTAGCTAGGTTTTTTTTTTTTTTTCTGAAAAAGGAAACCGTCTACTTCAGTAACTAAGGATCCAGAATAGGATTAAGATTCTGTGTTTGCCAGTGACAATCTGGAGAGAACCTTGTTTTACTGTTGCACTGCGAATAATGTGTATTTCCTATGTTTGTATTGTTTGAGCTCCAGCTCAGGACTGAGGAAGACTCCTGGATCATTAAACATAACTTTTTTTTCTCTTAAAACTATTCCTGTTTAGAAGACCGCTCCTGATGCTTGTTACTTTGGTATCTAACAACTTCAGTTCTAAGAGTCATCTCTAGCTTTCCCTCCTTAGTGTTTACCCTTCCAATATGAATATGAAGGAGCAAATCTCTCCTATGTTTCATGTTAGAAAAGTAAAGTAATGGCATTGTAGGTTTCTTTTTTTGTGAGATGATTTATCTCAATTTGATTTATTTTGACTTTCCCCAAAGATAGGCAGACTTGTAAATAATAGTCCCTGTATAACAAGACCCTAATATAATTGTTTTCTGTGTTACAACTCTCTTCTTATACTGCCTTGGATTACACTTTGGGATGTGATCTGTGAGACCAGAAAATAAGACCAAACCTTTCTTCTTTATTATCTTTGATTCACATACTACTAATTCTTATTTTGACCCCAAATATGCTATAAAGTACTTAGCTTGCACTTCCTTGAAAACAGGAAGGTGTTTTCATGTTCAAAACATGAAGGTGTTTTTATCTTAGATCTGCCGCTTCACTTCTCAAGATCATTCAGAGATCTAATCTGTTTTCATATTGACAACGGATCCTAATTTTGTTAGTCTCTGTACAAAATTGTGGAGGGTTCACATCGTAAGTACTCGTTCTCCAGACTCACGCTTTATCTTTGCTTGTGGCTTGTCCTAACCCAGCTTCTCCATCCTAACTTCTCATTTAGCATGTTTTGACATTTATAGAGGTCCAGATAACAGCATCTCATCTATAGAGGAAGACTGAATAGTTTTACTAAAGAGAGAGAAGATTAGCTTGGAGTGATCTGCTTCTGGGTAAATCCAAGTCTTGTTTTATCCCACTTCTCACTTTCTCCGTTCTTTAATCCTCTGGGATATATGTTAGTCTTGCCTTCTGCAGAGGTCTGATGGTTGTCCAGATCTCTTGCCTTTTGCTAATGGTGAAGGCTGTTTAAATGACATCTCCCCACTTTCAGTACCTTTCAAGTTCCTAATTTTTATGAAGTATTACCAGACTGAGTAAAATAAGGTATTTAATTTTTGTTCCTGTATTTTAATTCCTCTTAGCCTTTGGGGGTTCTTCCCCTCTTGTTCTGATAATCCTACTTACTGAATATTTAAATCAAAAGTATTAATTCTGAGGTCATTTTTAATCTCAATTTTTCCATATGCATTTTTTCCTTCCCCACCTTTTTTAAATTCATATAGGTTTAAAAAAAAAAAAAAACAAACTTTTTTCTTTATTCTTGTTTTATTGGTGGTTTGCTGTTTTGGGTTTTTTTGTTGTTTTTTTGTTTTGGTTTGGTTTGGTTTTTTTAATTGAGAGCTAGCTGCATAAAGATTATTGATGGCTCTGCCAAAAAAAAAAATGAATCAGTCACTCAGCATTGGCTGTGGTGAAGTACAAATCTGCAGCTTTTTTTGAGGAATGAACTTAAGGTATTTGGAGTGAAAGTTGATCCACTGCATAGCTTAAGCTAATCTGATGGCCTAGAAAAAAAGTCACATGAGCAAATGGAGGGGGCTTGGAGCATGGTTTTGTTAACCCTGATGAGATGCAGGTTCTGTGAATGATCAATGTAAATCAAAGGAGTGTATGATGTTTTGTGGCATGAACACGACTTGTGTGTTATAGCAGTATTTCTTTTTAAATAGCGTGTGAGCTGGCACAGGCAGGACGCAGGAACAACCACAAAACCACAGATGAAATACAAAGAGTAAATTTATTTTCATTACCTTGACAACCAGGGGATCCCTGAAGCAGCACCTGGGTAGAGAAACACAAGTGGGGATGCAGGCACAGCAGAGCTGGGTCCTTGGTAGCAGATCACCGAACCTGCTGTTTTCACCTGTGTTTTAAGGATCAGTGCAGCTGTGATTTACCACTGTGCTTTGATCTTCCCCACAGCAGGGCAGGAATTTCAAGCATGTTTGATAGAGTGCCTCTAAGTCTGTCACAGGCCTCTGTTATCTAAACACAGATGCTCTACTTGGCCAACACACAAGGCTATACAACAACTAATATGATATATGTGTTTTTCAACACACCAGCTGCAAATCACTTCAGTGTGTTTACAGTCCTCCTCACCAGTCTTCTGTTATTTTCCCGCAAATACCAACTAATTTAGCTGTCCCTAACGGTGAAGAGTAATTTGTGGATTGTATATGGATAAACAATGCACACTCCTCTGGGACACAGGAGACAGACCACATCCCATTGTGATGGAAATCCACTTGCTGTTCCATACTTTGCTTCTTAGAAGCCGCATGTTTTGAAACACACTTTTAAGATGCCTCAACAGAAGCTTCAAATAATGAGTTAAATTAGGTTTTTTAAAAAACTTCAGAGTTATTACTTTACCACAAGAGTTAGACAACTTGGTTGTACCAAGAACACAGTATCTACTGTCTCTCTTCTTCAACGGCACTACTGTTGGATTTTCTGTTGTCATAACTGATGAATGAACAGAGTATAATGGTGTCAATGACAGTTCATGTTAGTGAGCCCTCGAAAAGACCTTAACAGACAACCTGCAGGCCATATCCAATCTGCCAGCACAAAGAAGTGTCCAACTGGTGACGTGTTTTCTTACTCTTCAGGCTCAGATCCCATTGTGTCAGTGTGGCTGAAGCACTGTGTGCTGTGTCTCAAGTGAGTTGCAGGTGATGCTGTAGATGCCCGTTACCAGCAGTTTGCAGGTTAGCTGCAGCGACTAGTTTGCAGAGCTGAGCTGACCCAGCACTAGCACTGAGCTGCCAGGAGGCTGGCAATTTCACGGGTGGTGCCCAGGCAGAGAATGGGAAAGGAAGTTCTTCAAGTACGTTCCTTGATGCTGTGCTACCACTGTGTAATGAACTGGAATGGGAACTGCTGACCACTGCAGCCTGTAGCTGTTGAGGAGCAATCCTTGCCCATGGGAAATGGTATTGGATTAATTCTTCCCATTTCACCCCTTAAGCCAATGGAGCTCTGATACTGACCTATTTTCCTTGACATGCTTAGTTCAGCTGCTAGCTTTAATTAGTGATGTGTGTGTGCCGTTTAAGATGCTTAACGTGGTTTTTTTTGCTTGTTTGTTTTAATTATTTTTCTGTAGAACATGAAGACTTTTTAACAGTAGCAGAATCTCTGAAGAGAGAGTTTGACAGCCTAGAGACCTCAGACCTAAAGTTTCGTGTGGATGGAAAGTACATCTACGTCCACAAAGCTGTTCTGAAAATCAGGTAGTGGTCATGTTTCACAGCTATTATTTATACAGTATCACCTATTAGTATCACATCTAAAGGTGGGGGGAAGTAAGGAGTAGGGAGGGACCACTCAACCTGTAATATGTAACATCTGTGTATCCATAATCACTTTAAATTAAGTGATTGTAAAAAGAGTTGAATAAGAGGATGATCTTAAAATGGTCCATATTCAGCTCTGTTGTAAAATGGTCTGGATTCAGTTTTCACTAAGCCTATTTGTTGCTCCTAGGACAGTAAATTAAGTTGGTCTGATTGCAATGTATACACAGATGTTTCTGTAGCATAGATCAAATGAGAGTTTTATCTTGGTGCTTAAGTCTAACAATACCCACAGAATTAGGAACCGAGATGTGGACTACTGGCTGTGATGGGATATGGCAAAATATTTGTCAACATTGCAGAGTGGACCAAACACATTACAGTCCTCCTGCAATATGCAATGTTCATGTGTGCATATGATAGTGTTCCAGATTGTCTTTGTCTCTTAGGTGTGAACACTTCAGAACCATGTTCCAGTCGTACTGGAATGAGGATATGAAGGAAGTGATAGAAATAGACCAATTTTCTTATCCTGTGTATCGTGCCTTCCTTGAGTACTTGTATACAGACACTGTTGACCTTCCGCCTGAAGATGCAATAGGTATTGCTTATGGTCCAGTTACGTTAGAAAGCAACATCCAGAAAAACTGAGGCAGGGGATGCAGAATAAATGTATTAATATAGGCTTCTTGTATAGCCTACAGTGCATTTTACTGGTGATTAATTAAGCTGTCTTTAAAACACAGTTGCAGGGAAACTTACTGCAGCAAAAGTGGTGCATATTTAGAAATAAACTATGAGCAATTTTTTCAAGGTTGGGAGAGAACCTATTTCTTTGGGTTAAAATACTTGCATATTTTACTAAATTGAGTCAATTATTGTTTAGGATAGTATGAAAGAATCTCAGTAGATCTAATAAGGGGAAACCTGGACAGCAGAGCAAAGAGCAAGCATAATTCAAGCAGAGAGAGAGAGAGAGATAGCACAGATAGATAGATAGATTTATTTTTTTTTTTATGGTAGCTTTTTGCTTGTGTTGTGCCTGTTTTGTGACAGTTCCACTCTTGCAAGCTGTTAGGTATGCCAATTGGTGGAACAGCTTGTGTATTTTACAGAGATTAACAGGATTGCAGCATGAGGTAATAAAAGGCCTTTCTTCCCATGTAATGGTAAAATACCTTTTTCTGAGTAGTGACCTACTTGCAAAAAGCATGTTGTAGACGTATGGAACATTGCATACAGATGCAGCCTGTACCGCAGGAGCATAAACTGTTGTTGAAAGAGCAGAGATTGTTACAAGTGACTAATACAATGGTGTTTTAATTGCAGGGCTTTTGGATTTGGCTACTTCGTACTGTGAAAATAGACTGAAAAAACTGTGTCAGCACATTATCAAGAGAGGGATTACTGTGGAAAATGCATTTTCACTGCTCTCTGCTGCTGTCAGATATGATGCAGAGGTAAATTTCTAAACTTCAATCTCTTCAACAGGTGAATAGGTGCCTGCTTTTTGACTGAAACTGTGGAGAAAAGCAGCCAGTTATATTTTTCATATAAACTCTCTCACTTAGTGTCAGATAACACTATTTGCCATTTTCAAAATTTGAGAACATTGAACTTATAACAACTGTATTTGTGATGAGAGGTGTATCTTTTTTTTAATATTTTCCCATAAACCAGTACTGGGAGGGTGAACTAGTACACAGATATCGAAAGGTTACTTAAGTCCCGAGCTGAGACTCAGTATCTGTAAATGCTTGTATTGCTTAATCTCATGGTAAAAGGTTATGATGCTGTGCCAAGCTTCATGAATTACTTTTTCTTTGGGTGTGGGGGGGAAACTGTAACAAAAAAGTCTGGAGGATGAAAACACTAACTCTGAAATAAGAGAAGGGTTTAAATACAAGGCAAAAACTGTAACATTATGAAAAACAGTTTTGTAAGCCTTAAGTTACTTATTTGTAAGGTTGTGTGGTGTGTGTGATGCCATCTCCTGGTTTGGGGACTGAGTGTGTTAGAGGGGGTTTTTTGTGGTTTTGTTTTTGTTTTTTTGTTTGTTTGTTTGGTTTTTTTTTTTTGGTTAGCAATGTGTTTTTTGTGACTTGTTTGTTTTGTTTTGTTTAGCTATAGACAAATACACTTTCAGTCTTCACAGTATGCTAATGAAATGGCAGGATAAGAACTACTTTATGGGCCTAATACATTTTGAACACAGAGAAACAGTGTGTGAAAAGGAGGGAAGGCTAGCAAAACTTCCCTACTGTATCGTATCTGATTTCACTACTAGATCACTAACATACTGCTTCATGAACTAATCAGGGTTCTAACTAATTACTGGGCTTGCTTTGGCTGTTTGTGGTCAGCATAGTATCTGTGCATCGTGTTGCAGCTTCGTAACTGATTAGTTTTTAACTTAGGCTTATAAGGCAGTTTTGGTACTCAGTAAATCAACTCATTGCTTTTTCTTGAACTTAATATCCAGCAATTGGCATGTGGATGTCCTAACTTATTTCAGAGCCTTGAAGTGTGTTGCTTTTTTGATATTCCTTACCCAAAGGGTAAGCTGAATTGTGGCTTCAGCTCTACTGTGAATAATTATTTCTTCAGTGGCAGCTCATGGAAAGTAAAGATTTCCATATTTTAGCCTTAGTTTGCAGGATGAGTGTTCAGTATGTGACTGATTCTGCTTGTAATGGGTAGAAGAAATCCAGGTGCTGTGCCTTTGCTGTACTTCACTAGCTAAATGAAGGTAGAAGTGAAGTTAGAACGGTAGGCTTAAGTCCTACTGAAGGAGTGAATGGGTGACACTGAGGGGTTGGGTTTTAGTAAAAAGTAGAGTTTACATGCAGTAGTGCTGGATGGGGGCTTGAAATTGCTTGGGTGCTGTAGTTTGTTTAAGGGACTGTGTGTCTGGAAGACAACAGTTTAAAAAAGCTGCTTCAGTGATTTAAAATATCCCCATGACATAAAACTCCCCTATACTTACTTTCTTTGACTGAATTTGAGTGACTAGAATTAGGTTAGATCTGGTTTCCTGTTGTAGCTTTAAAAATAATCATTGGATGTACCTTGTGCCTTTATTCACTGAAGTCTATACTACAGTTTGTTGGGAGTGCATCCATCTGCCAATGAAATGCAGTCTTTTTTATTACAGAACTTTACTTTTTCCAAAATTACTTACTAATAGTACAGTCTTTCTATTTATTTGTATGCTTCTGTTGCATTGACTTGGAATATGATTTTTTTTTTAATAAAGCAGTGCAAAATGTTGTAATGTGTATGATGTAATTTTGTTTAAAATGCCAGTTGATTCTGCTATGTAAAAAAAGAAAGCCCTCAGTGTTCAGTTCTAATAAGTTTGTCTTTTTTTGTTGCACAGATGCCACACAAGTCAAGATCTGCAACTTCAGAATGCCTGGTTTTAGGCCAGGATATATTTTTATATTATTGTAGTGTCATGAACTCGCTGCCACACAGTTGCTCTAGCTTTCAGTATTGACTTTAAGTGAAAAAATGAATATTAATCAGTTTTTCATACATCTGCAAATTTTTTATGCCTTACTGCAGTGCCAGAACTGCTGAGCAGCTAAGGAAGGGTGTGTTCTCATATATAAAACACTAGTTCTGCAAACTTATAAAAAAATGAAGACATTAGAACAGTGTGGAGGAGTTGCTATTTTGTAAGGGCTGCAGCATCCTCCTTAGAGCAACTTAGATCTGCACCACAAAGTGTAGATTTCCTCCTCAAAAGCAGAGTTGAAACAAATAATCTGCGTGGGAAGTGTCCTGTGGTCAACCTTATATTGACAACGGTCTCTTGTTTTTTTAGACACCCTTTCTCTCTGACATCATGTGAGTGCAACGATGGTTGTCTGAGGCTTTTCTAATCCTTAAATGGAAGGCACTTCCAAGTAGACTCAAATATCCAGAGCCCATTTTCTGCAAGAATTGCCATACTGTATTTTGCCACAGTACTTCCCTCGATTCATTTTTGGGACATCTGTGAAATGCTTTGTAACATGAGTCTGCTTCTAATGTACAGAAAGGCCTTCTGCCTAAACTGTGTTTTCAAATGATCCAGTTAGGATACCCTGGCGTTTAGCCTGGTGGCATGCAACTTCAAGGCTTTAGTTGAGCCCTTAACTAAGCAGTGAGCCAAGCAACTTTATGCATAGACTTGAGTTTATATTATGGAACAGAAGAGCTGAATTTTTTTTAATCCCCTGTCTTGGTTATATATTGGTACCCCAAGGTCTCCTATTAGTATTGGGTTTTAGTAGCTGTCAGTGAATGCAGGTGAAACTCTTCAAGTGGGAAACCTTTTAAAACATACATTGTTCGGAACAGCTGATTTTTGTGACTGCAACAAGATAGTGTGAATCACATTCTAGTTACTTTTCCCTTTATAACCAGGTTATATGGGTAGAATTCTGTTTTCTGTGTGAGGAAAAAACATTGAGAGCCACGGAGTTTAATGTGTTTGTGTAATTCCTTGCAAAAATAAAGTATATACAGGCATTTGTGCCTGAGTGTAACTTTCTGTGATGGAAGCAAAAATAATAATATTTTTTCTTTCTTTTTTTTTTCTTTTTTTTTCCTGTTTAGGACTTAGAGGAATTCTGCTTTAAGTTTTGTGTCAATCATTTGACGGAAGTGACACAAACTACTTCATTTTGGCAAATGGATGGTCCCCTGCTAAAGGAGTTCATTTCTAAAGCCAGTAAATGTGGAGCCTTTAAGAACTGAAATGAGGCTGTAAGTTAGGGGTGTTTGTAGGGGTTTTTTTGCAGATTTAACAGGATGTCCTAACTGTACAGGTAAAAGCGAGTGTTACCTGGTCTCTTGTACCAGAAGACATGAAAGGCCACAGTAAAAACAAATGTTTTCCATGCTCAAGAGTGAACTGCTGTAAAAATGTCAAGCAAAATATTCACTTGCATTTAGCAAACCTGGATGGTGGAACCTGCTCAAGATTTCAGAGGGAGAGAGGAAGCACTGTAGTGTGCAGAGGATACCAGCTGGGGTTAAGGACTTGTACCTTTTTAGCCTAGGAAATCTCAACTCTAGCACCACGTGTTAGTATTTTCAATTTACTTCTGAGGGTTGGAGAACAGTCTGACCTGAGCTGCTGAATCATGTCACTTAAATCATTAACTCCTTTTGATTATAGAGAAGCAAATGGCATGGATATCTCTTACAGCTTTTGCATGATTGTGAATGAATTTGCCATTTGCTGTGTGCAATTAACCACGTGTATCTGGTGCTTAGAGACGTGTGCAAAAATAATGTATCCTCAAAGCGTACCCAAGTGACTGCAGAAAAGGGTAACTAGCAAATTGAATGGGAAGTAAATTCTCTATATTTGAGTATACCTTAATATAATGTGTACTTTGTGTAATCTGTTCAAACAATATTTATAATGGTTAATGGCACAAATTCCCTCTTTGCTGACTTCAGATGACATTGGTTCCCTTGGAGGGGAAGGGATACATTGTTTTGAAAGGGGGGGGGGGTGCATTTAAGTGTTGTTGAAACTTAAACTACATTTAATAAAATTCATTTTTTTTTTTTTGTACCTGTTCAGTAGCGAACTTCTTTAGGCTTGTTGAAAATTGCAAGGTTTTTGTGTTACATACAGCACATAAGTTGATTTTAAAAAAAAAAAGCCAAAATGAAACCCACCCTACAGACTATGTATTACTGAATATTACTGACTTCACAGTGCTTGACAAAGCCCTGTGACCTCAATTTCAGAAAAGAGCAAATTTTGTTTGGAGGTGCTGATTTAGACCCCTGTGATTACAATCACCTATGGATATGTCTTTTTCACTAAAAGTCCATCTGTGACTATAATCTTAGAGCAGGAATGTAAGGATGTACACACCTACTATTTTTACGGAGCGCTTTTAAGGTGTTAGAAGTACAGGGTAGAGTAGAGAACCTAGAACTTCAGCTTTTAAGTTTAGGTTAACTACAGGTCTAATTTTGGGTTTATAGCGAACGATGGTGTGACAGCATGTGCCCCTCTGCCCCCCTCAACAGTGGGGCTAGTGAGCATGACTTAAACACACAGCATTCTTAAAAACAGTTTATTTCATTAACTTACCCTTTTGTAGCTAAACAATGTTGTATCCTTTCTTAATGGAGAAAGGAAGATACAGTCCCTTGTTTGAGCTGTTTTACAGTGTATGTGTTATTTAGAGTATGACACCCAATCATTTCTGCTCTGCCTGCAAACACTGTTTCACCACTGCCATCACAGCAGAACTAGTTATATACAGATAGTCAATCAAGAATTACTTAATTTAAAAAAACCAAAACTCCTGTTTATAATTCAGAAGGCTTCTCTGAGTGCAAGTTCTGCTAATTTATCTTCTTTGGAAAGCCAAAGCAGCAAT
Source organism: Tetrax tetrax (assembly GCA_009806455.1). Classification (NCBI taxonomy): domain Eukaryota; kingdom Metazoa; phylum Chordata; class Aves; order Otidiformes; family Otididae; genus Tetrax; species Tetrax tetrax. The sequence goes on from WHYT01016826.1 coordinate 179,058, forward strand.
GTGATCCTTAAAACATCACTGTCTAGATGCAGACAGTGAAGCAGCTACCAGGCGCAGTCAGAAGAGGGCTGCCACAGTTGAAGTGACTTTAACAAGTCCTCTGTGGCAGCTGCTGCTCCCTTATCTTTGAGAAAAAAAGTCTTCATTAGAGGATTTTCTTGAGTTTTAAAAAAAGGGAAATTTGATGTATAACACTCATTGATCAACAGTAAAATTTAAAGAAAGGGACAACTTAAAATTATTGCAACAGTGAGGTATAAAAATGAGTAAAACACCCCGTTTTTGCTTGTACCCCTATCTTGGGGAGGAGAAGCAGGGAATACTTAGACACTGACCAGCTGTGCTCTATGGTTTCTATCATTAGAAAATCCTAAATATTGACACCATTACAGACAGACTTAGGGGTTATTCAGACATGGTACTGGATGTACTAGCAGTGTTCTCTTGAGTAGGAAGAACAACTTCTTTTAGGTCCTGCAGTAACTCAATCTTGTTATCCAGTCTTTTCCTGCTTTCTAGAAGTTCCTGGATTTTTTCCTCTGTTCCTATTACAAAAAAGAAAGGGAAAAAGCTTTTATTCATATATAACTAGCATTAATTTTAAATACACGTTATATATGCATTAACACTGCAGAGGCTACCACTGCTTAGTTTAACCTACAATGAAACCTCCGCCTTTCTGAAGCAAAGGCTTTAGCCCAACACCCTGAACGCTTGCTCTCCTCGTTAAGAGGGGGACTGGGTGGTGTATGAAAGAGGCTAGCTAAAGCATCAACGTGTCAAACGAAAACACCAAGGAGTAGAGTTACATACTTTGTCATCCATGTACGGTAATCTCAAAACCAGCTACATTATAGATTTACTTTAAACTATCACAGCAAATGTAAAAAATTCTTGGTTTAGTTACTAACACAATGTTACTGGCATATGAGCTTTAACAGTTCCATTTTCAGAATCCATTTGTATGGGGACTCCTCCAATAAAGATGCGTTGTAAATCTTTAGAGATAACATCTGAGTTACACACTTAAAGTAAATTTACAAGCCAAATGGATTTTAGCCAACATCAACAAGATGAAACCTAAAAAGAGACAACTACATTCAACAGCTAGGTTCTCAAAAACCCAACTCGAGCATTTAATGTTCCTGCTTCTGCAAAATAGTTATTGCCGGTATGCTGATGGGATTGACCATGGTCTTTCTTTACCTTATTTGCAAAGTCCTGCCTGACTGGGTTTCTGCTGCTCCCATTTTCCTAATGTTAAAGACTATGGAAATCAGTGAGAGCTCGGTAACGGACCTCACTGGAGTTCAAAAGCACTACTCTAACCTTCTATTGTTAACTGTAAGTTTTCAATGAAGCACGTGCTTTGTTCAGTAACAAAACACACAGAGGTGTTGGTGACCTCGGAGCAGCAAAGTTAGTCGGTGAACAACAAACACGTTTTCCTCACAGTGCATGAGAATGCCAGAGTTTAGATTTTTAGTGAAAAGTAAATTGTGGTTTGTAGAAGCCTGAATATATTTTTCTCTGGGTTTTTTTGGGGGGGGAGTCATTGAAGGTGGTCTCCAAAGGTGTAATGGTTGGAGTGGGGAAAGTAGCTTCAGACGTTTACCCCTGTTCATTCTGAATTACAGAGCCTGAATCATCCTGAACTGTGATTTATTTTTTTTTTTAACTTAAAAAAAAAAAAAAAAAAGCCGCCTGCCTTCCCCTTGCTACATAACACATGATGACTGTGTTACTTCAGCATAAGGGTGACCTACAAATGGAAGACCCACAGCTCCATTTCTCTCCTTCCAAAAGGATGTGGCAGAAATAGAAACAGCCCAGAGAAATGTCAGTGATGGCAATGACTGGCCTATGGGAGCACTCCCATAGGAAGGCAGGTAACAGATTGGGAAGCTTCCATCTCATGCAAGAGCTGACCTAAAAGGAAAGAGTATGGATTTCTGTAAAATCAGGAATGGCCTGAGGAATGTGGACCTGAGACG
>WHYT01016826.1:181240-194652 GCA_009806455.1 Tetrax tetrax
AAAAAAAAAAAAAAAAAAAAAAAAAAAAAAAAAAAAAAAAAAAAGCACAGCTATTTCCTTCCATCCCTACAGTTACACTTGTAATTAACACGATTACCGTTCCTTTCTGACTTGTTCATTTTAAGAGCTCCTCTTGGATTAGTTCTCGAAACAACTTTGATGTGCGTTTTCATTACTGACCTTGAAAAGAAAGTAGGCTGATGGTATGGGGCAAGGAGAGTGTGTGGTACAGGAAGAACTGAGCTGCTCAAGTTGTGGGGAACTGGAGAGGGCACAACTCGTACACGAGAATCACACGGTTATGTGTATGTAGGTGCTAATATAAAGAATTTCTCCTGTAAGCTGAGAAGAGGATGAAATAATTGATGCAGCTATGAAAGAAACAAGTGCAATCCAAGGTTGTGTCACATAAGGAATTATGAGCAGAGATGTTTTAATGCCCTCAGATGAGGCACTGGCATTACTGGCCAACCTTGCGTTGGATAACTCCGTAACCCCAGTCACTCCCATTTCCAAAAGAAGAATTTAAATGTGAGAACAGGAGACTAAAGAGTGGAGCCTGGCTTCTTCAGTCAAGTGAAACTGGAACGGGGAAAACAGCAAACATCACCTTCACGCAGTGAACCTCAGCGTTAGCTAATTAAAAGCCTTTTCCTTTTACAGGGGTAAATTAAAGCAGAAGTCAGAACAAGGCTACTAACCGATAGAGAGGGAAATGGGAGCAAGCAACTTGCCTAGCTGAAAAACAGTTCTAACCTTGTGGCTTACAGTAGCTGAGACTGGAGCCCAAGCCCCAGAGTTTCCTTCCACACCGGTGGTCCCAAGCGACTGCTCCCCCCCTTGTTTTCATTTCACTCTCTGAGCGCTCTCGGCTTGTTTTTCAAAGCACGTTACAGTTGCCATCAGGCCCAGGTAGGTTCTGCTCATAGCATTTAATGCTCTTAACTGAAACACAACAGCCAGTCTGAACAGCATTCAGCAGACAGGAGCAGGGCTGTCACGCAGGCGAGCTGCTGAAGGAAGGCTGTGGAGAAGGGAGGGCAGGGTAGTAACCTGCAGAAAGAGGACACGAGCGCACCGCGCAGGAGAGGGAAGCTCCTCTGGGGCGAAGACCCTTTGGGCTTTTAAAGCTGCGGAACTCTGACTTGCCCCCACCCTCAGGCCAGCCAGCCAGATTTGGCATACTGTATTTCTAAAGATTGAGGTAGCAATGGCTTTTATTTGATTATTTACATATTGTTAAGAAAAAAAGTTCCTTGGAATTTTCATTTTAAATGATCGTGTTATCAAAATGCTCAGAATAACCTCAGTGCCAAAAACCATACCAACTGCTACTGCTCTGACAGCTTTTTTCACGTACCTGAATGAATATTTGTCAGTATATTTTCAAACAGTCCACAGTCAAAGAGTGACATCACTGTCTCTTCATACTCTGGGGAAAGAGAGAATTTAATTTATTACAGGGTAAAGGTTTACAGAGCCCTCCATTAGAAGCAGCACAAACCAGGAACTGCTTATTTTATATCGTACCGATTGCTTGAGGTTTTGAGATGTCTTCCTTCTCAAATAATTTATATTGAGAAAGAAGGATCAATTTGTCAATTCTACATTTTTTTTTTTCAGTTTCATACCGAAATTAGGAAAGGGGACCTATCTGCAATTCCCTTTTTGGGTCTGCACTATGTAAACAGTCCATTTAAAAAGGAGCAATATACTTAAGTCGTATTTCATTCCATCGTGTCAGGATTCTACGTGTAACGGCAGAGCTGATCATACCAATTCCTCTTGATAGCTCATGTGACAGGTGGGACAGCGCTATCACTGTTTGATGTTAAAAGCCAGCCCAGAATTATGTCTCAATTTCATAACTGAGGCTTCCATTGCAACAGAATACACAACGCCTACAGAATTTGCATGACCGTTAAGAGGTTTGCTTAATGGTGAAGACCTGTGAATCCCTAATGTGTCCTGGCCTTCACTACCACTTCTAGCGGCTGCTGTCATGTTACACACAAGTTCCTCATGAGGAAGATTCAGCCAGGTGGGACATTTCACTTTCCATGCAGTTGCTGCAGTTATTTGGCATGAATTAGCATTTGTTACCCAAAGGAAGTATTTGTAACTTTGTAAAGCTGGAAGGACAATAAGAGAGGAAAGTTTGAAGTTTTCTTTTTTAACCGTGTTGTGGACAAAGCAACATGAGGGTGGAATCCTCCAAGAACAAGTGTCATACAAGCTGATACTTAAACCAATGAAACCCACAAATAGACATTCATCATTGGCAATAAAGTTCCAACTAATCATCCAAAGACTTAAAATGTACATACTTGGGGATTTTTCCCCGAAAAGAGAGTGCTGGTCCCCCTGTGAAGCTGTAAGAGCAACACAGACTTATGATCCAAATAAAACCTTCCAGTTCTCTTCAGGATCTCTCTTCTTCAGTGCCCCGGAGAAGAGGTCTGGCTGAATCTACCTATGCTTGCACCAACGGGTAAAAGGTGGCTTCAAAGTCAGAAGGCCTTACTAGAGCATGCTGAGTTGGCAGCTGTTCACCTCTACTGACATGGGTATACCAAAAAATACTCCCCACCTGCTGAGCAGCTGCAGAAATAAGACAGGACCCAGTTATTTAGCACTACAGAAGCGTCCTCAGGAAGGTGACGCAGGGGTGAGTGCCTGGCACTCAGATCAGCATTTCTGCTCTGAGAGCTGAGTCCCCCGGGGTCCCCATACCTGTTTCTGAAGTGTTGTCATCCATTAGTTTTTCCTGCGCCAGGTGAAGTGTGTCCAGCATTTCTTCAAATATGTCATCCAGAAGCCCAGCTTGCTTGCATTTCCTAAGAAAGTCTATTCGGACTGTTAAAACAGAAAAACACGCCCTTATGCAGAAGTGATCTGTAAAGAGGGTTTTACTCACTCACTTCAGAAACGAGAACTTTGCCTGAAGTCCCCCTTTCAGTAACAAATACTTTTGCAAATCTCTGGCTCCTCCAGCTGCCCACTCGGCCCTTTTCAGTGGGAACAGAAACACGGTCAGGCAAACGTCAGGACAAATGCACCGTTCCTAAAGCCTCCTGATATCCCCTAGTACAGGAAAGCAAATTATTTGTCTGGCTTTTTTTTCCTTCCAGTCCTCAGGACCACACCATGGACTGAATAGGCTAAAGGATAGAAAACAGCGCAAGAAGTGAATCGGTATCGTATTTGGTAAGAGGATTAAGGCTACTTTTACTCCAAGTGATCCAGGCATTGAACTCATTTATTACAGCCTATTTTATACACCTGCTTTGTCAGATTTGGATTGCTAGGGAGATAACTACCTATTTTTTTCTTCATCTCAGAGCAGCGGGTCAGTGACAAGTTTCAGTAAGATCAATTCAATGGGCTGTTCCAAAGGAAAGAGCTCACAGAAGTCTGCCAGTCTCTATTAAAAACAATGTTACTTTTTACTGAAGGAATTAGTGAGAAAAGAAACATCATTTCAGTTACACTAGATACCCTACAAGTAGTCCAGGATTCTCTACTGGGAGTAAAAATTCAGGAAAAACATTCGGCAGCTCCCTACTGTTACAATACCATGCCCATATACTAAGTATAGCCACCGGAAGGTGGGAATCACCACTAATACCTTCTGAACTTCCAAGTGACAGCATAATCCTGACAAGCAGGACTTTTGGGGTAATGAGAAAGCTGCATTCTGCAAATCAGACTCCTACTCCCTTGCCAGAGCTTGGAGAGTCACTTGTCTCGGGAGGATAATAGATAGATAGGTTTGCAGCATCACTGCTACCAACCATCTCCACGCTCTGGACCACAGTAACAGACCACAGTATCTCCTGGTTGCTCTAGAAAGCGAGTCGCACCTTTATGCCTGTTTTTTCTTTTTAGTATTTGTAAACTGTTTTCTTCTGCTGTCTCTTCTGCACTCTGTAAGAAAATCAAAACAACACATCTTAATATCAGACTGACATTTACTGCTTTGTTTTCATCATCTTGCCTCTATATTAGCAGAAAGATAAAAAGCAGCCCATACTTCTGTGAATACACTCAGCTTCTCTGCACAGCTAACAATACTCCTCTCCAGACATTCCGTTTTTAAAAAGGGAAGCAAAAATTGCTTCAAAGTAAAAACTCTTAGAGAAAAGCCCTGGGACACCATTCTCCTTAATTATGACATTTGCAAATAGCACAGATGTTAACAAATGCTGACTGCTAACTCCCCGTGCAAATGATGTTTAGTTCCCTACACCTGATGTAATACTAGAAAGGATTTGAGAGGAGAGGGGGAATATTTTTCTCTTCTTTTGAACAGGATGCAGCCATTCTCTGCTGTTGCATGTCATACCACAGTACTACAAATAATTCCTTTGTGACTGTTTTTCGTCACGAAACTCCACCAGTGTAAAAATGCATTGCTCACACAATGGTAAACGATCTATCCTGCAGTAGTAAATCCTGGAGCCCCTCAGCTTTTTATTTGCAGTTGTTTGTGTTGATTTCAGAGATCGCTGTCACTGGAGAGCAGCAGAAACAGCACATTACCATGGGTAACAGGTGACACAAATTGCAGCTGTAACGCCATGAACGTAAGTGGATTTACAGCTGAGAAGTTCTTGGAGACAACCAACCTCATGAGAGTACTACATAAAAGCTGCAAAGATCACTCGTCCTCTCACACAACTTCCCTTTAACCTCAAGACCTGAGAACAGAAGAAGTTTTTCCCAAGAAAAGCTGGATGCTAATTCCTCTAGAAAGGAGAAATCTCAACCCTCCAAAGAGTAAACGGGAGCTCCCAGCATACTTCCGTGGAGCCAAGGGAAATTTAAAATAAGCTGTATCTAGAGGTTTTCCAACAACAGCCCCTAAACCAGCTCCTCCTGCAACCACAGAGGTGCTCTGCTTGATAGTTCCTGAGCCTTTGGGAAGGCCATCTTCAGCTGAGAACTGCCTGATCTGCAATGAAAATCTGCGACACTTACCATGAGCGCAGGCTCACAAACAAGTAAGTGCTAGTTTAAAAGGCCAAGTGAGTCATCAAAAATTGTTTTTCTTGGAAACTGTGTCAAGCCCTGAGCAAATCTGGGGGAAATAACACTTCCAAAGAGAAGAAGCCTGCCAGAGGGAAGCTCCTTCTGGTCATGTCAAGATCACAGAGACTGAGTCAGCCTGGTTTGCAGGTTCCTATTGCATTTGTGCCACGTTACCCGAGGGCAGCGTTGGCTCTGCCTGAAGTAGCTCCAACTGCAAACAGTTTTGTTTTGACAGAATGACAAGATCAAAACAAGGCAGCTGCAAAGATAAAATTACTGCTTCTGTGAGGAAATCTCTTCCCGAATACACTGTCAAAACATTTCAATAAAGAACTCTTTTGCTGTAGCAGATGTGGGTTCCTGTTTTAGAACTACTTAAATTCAGAATTACCATTTGTTCTGTGATGGTGGAAGATTTCAGTGTATGTCTTCTCCTCTTATTAGCTGTACCTAGAAATCAAGAAACAACAAAGTAACAAATGTGTCAACCTCAGATTGACCATTTCACATCATTCAAATTCTTTCTTTTACCAAAAAGCTTGGGTTGCAAGACAAGAGTATGTTTCAGCTTCCCCAGATACCTGACATTTCAGTGGAATTCATATTATTTCCATGTAAGAAAAATTACATCTGAACCATGAGGAAGAAGTGCCAATCACTATAGCATTAGGATATCACTTAGCCTTTTAAACTCACTATAAAACAAATCACAGTTTTTACCATAAGATTTTTGATTGTGGCAGAGTGAACTGACTCACCCTGGCAGCAACACTACCTCTAGGTGGTAGAAACTTCAGGAAAACGTATGAAAGATGACTGTTTGTTTTCAGTCAATCCTTGTTTGCGTTAATACACCCTCAAAACTAAGACTACATAAATAATTATTCTAGGTGTCCCAAAGACATGCAAACGCCATTCGTTTTCTCATCGACATAATGACCTTCTAGAAAGCCTCCAGAAGCAATTTGACTTCTAAGTTTTAATATTAATTTACTTTACAAAGCGTTTTTAGTGACGTGGTAGGAGATCTCCGTAGAATCATCTGCTTTCGCTCTCTCCTTTCTGTCATGCACCAGCCTCTCTTCAACATAGCTGGCAGCTGCTGGAAACAGCTCCAGCATCACAAGCAGAGCAGGGTAACTCTGGCAAGGAAGGCACGGCAGGAGCAGAGAAGGTTATATAAAATAAGCAAGGTTTTTCCTATGGAGGAAATGAGGAGTTACTGTTGGTACAGGAAGGCTGCTGAAAGGTGTTTGGGTTCTGCGTACTCTTCTTTGAGTATGGTGCTGTACACCTGCATTTCTCATGGCCTGAACATAGCCTCTCACTTCATCCACAATGAAGCTGGATGGCCTAATTTGGATCAGTCTCAGAGATGCTGGTGTGAGCACAAACTGTTGCTTGCTGTCTAGCAGAACGTCTTTGATCTGTGATAGGATTTCCTCAGCTCTTCCTGACATTTGCTTTAAGGATGCCTTATAAAATACGAGGAACACAGTCCAAAGAGCAGCCCAACTCTTCCTCCTCCCCAGTGTTTTCTGCTCTTCTACGTTTGTCGGCCTTTACTCTGGGCACATCCAACATTTCCACTTGAACAGAGGCTGGAGCCTGTTTCCCAGTCCAAACTGCCCTCCCATCCCTGCTGCACAGAGCTGCGAGGAGACCTCTTGGCCCCTAAGGAACCCTGTCCCCTTCCAACCACACATTTCAGCAAAGGAATGTCATCTGGACCAAGAACAAGGTCAAGTTCCTTGACCTCATTTTCTCCAAGCTACTGAGGAAAACAAGCCCGGAGAGCACCAGCTCCTGCTCCCACACAGCCCAGCACTGGCTCAGCCTGTCCCAGAGGAACAGCTGAGCTGCTTCACTTGAGTTGGATCCTGAAAGTCAAAACTTTACCGTGGAGCCATAACACTTCCATCCCAGCCTGCCTCACTCCCTGCCCTGTGTGGACTTGGAAACACACTCAGCACAGACATCCTCTGCGTGCTCAGATGGCCAGGAGCGGGGCAGACAGCGTACCTGCTCCTTCATCTAACTCACCAGCAGATACCCTTGGCCGTTCTGACTGCCACACACGCATCTGAGAGCCGCTCAGAGGCAGCAGGCATTAGGCTTGGGGAATCAAGTGTCATTTACCCAACTCTCACAGTTGCTCCCAGCCTCCTGGGGTACAGCTATTCTCTCAGACAGAGGTGGGAGAAGCTCCTTGAGGAAGCAGGGCAGACACTGCCAGCAGAATCCATTTACTCCTCATAAAAAGAGGGTCTCCAAATTGAAGTGCCTCTGGAAGATCTCCTCTAGAAGAAAACTCTCTTCTCAGGGAACAGGCCATACACTGTATATGCAGCACCTGAAGATATTAAGACCTTCAACCTTGTAAGATTTAAGCCTTCCTTATGAAGGAGGATGTCTACAGGGCTGGGCCTAATGCCTGAATCTCATGTCATGCTGGAAATGAAGCATCCTGGCCCTGTCTAGTACTTGGGCAGGAGACCACCTGGGCCCCTGGACAGACCCAACAGATTGACAACCACTAGACCACAGAAATCAAATTAGTTTTAAAAAGGGAGGGAATGTCAGGCCTCAAAACTACAGAGAAGTAAAAAGCAAAACTACTAAGTGAAATAAGAAGCTGCCTTTGGTTAGTGAACTACAGCAATATCAAGCATGAAACGGACCATGTATCTGGCCAAGAAGCCCCCCATCCTATGACTGAAAGATTGAGTGACAATCACCTAACCTGCCCCTTGAGCGGCATCGGGGCGGAGCCAGACTTGACTGTCAAGAAGCTTGGCCAAAGTTTGCTAGACTTCAGTGGGAGCACACCACTCTTGGCATCAGCGCTCACAGTTTGATAGAGTTTAACTTCAAAGTGAAGGAGAGTCTAGGACCCACTCCCTTTTGAGCAGGATTGTATGTTTTAGGTTAACAAAGTCATGGCTTTGGTTAATTCAGTGAGATTCCTGACTACCTCTAAGTCAGCAAGGACCAGGACTGCCAAATTAAGCTGCATTTCTGCAGCAGAGGAAGCAATCCTTAAACAGGGATTGTATAACGCTTTTGCTACGCTTAAAAAGCTCTTTGGGATCCTTCAGAATGAAAGGCCCTATTTAAAAAACTACCTCAGTGAATACAGAAGATGCAAACGTGAACATTTTAACGTAACTACAGATAGAAATCCCAGGGTGACCACTCCTCTAACAGCCCTCTCTTTGCTAAGCAAGCACAAGCTTGTGCATCGCTCGTTAGTGTGGCTCTCATTTCTCCTATGGATTTTACAAACTGCTTGAGCCTACCTGCCCACACATAGTCAGAATAATTCCATGAAGGATCGGGTCCACAGTGTTTTAAGTCAGTTTTCAGGGAGATTTGGGGAAGATCAAATATAAACATATCCTACTTTGAAAAACGTTCTTGATTTTTGTGCACATGCATGGATGTCAACCAAACCACTCCTGCAAGATTAGAAATCCACCCCTCAATATAAAGGTGGAGTAACATTTATTTTGTCCAAATAATTTATTGACTGTAGGATGCAAATTTTTAAAACAAATTAAATCAATGAAGCCATTAAAGAAACTCACCATAGTGATTGGTCGTATTGCCTGGGTCATGTTTTGGGCAGAACACTCTAAAATTTAAGTTCAATTTTAAGAAAAAGAGAAAAAGTATTAATAAATACATAAACAGAGTTATGCTGACTGATTTTAACAGATATTTCCCCTCTTTTCATTGAATATAAACTGAAAGACGCTTAAAATTATCAGGATTTTTGTTCAGCATTACCCACCTAGGAAAGCACCTGCTGTAAAGTCACAGACATGCGCAAGCTTTATGTGTACTTTTAGAACCCCAGTGGACTCTGAACGCTGAAGCTGCGAATTACCAGTTCCATTACCCCGCTCGTTTTGGACTTGCTCACCGTTCACATCCCCAGACAGACACATTTCACCTGGCAGAGGCACTCTTACTGAAATGCCTCCCTGAAATGAGATGAATGCTGTCAAGAGGAAGTACCACAGTACTAACACTGCTTGACTGGAGCTACTGCTGTTCTGCCCCCTCGTCCTGTACCAGTCAGGCCAGGCCCAGAACCTCTTTAGATGCATCTGCTTACCAGTCAGCTTGAACTTATAAGCCCTGCCTGACGCCACGCACAGTACCAGTTACTTGTTTGGAGATCTGTGCCCCTCCCTTTCCGTTGACAAGATGGTTCCCAAATCCTGAGGAAGGAGGGCATCCTGTTTGACATCCACTAGCTGAAAGCCGCTCAATCTATTCATTCCTAAAGACTTGAGTAATACACGAGATGGGAATATTTTCTCCCATTCTAGGAGAGCAACACCAACTCCTTGGAAGAGGCAAAATGCAACAAGCACAGCTGGAAATATTTCTTATCTTCTGCATACAATAATGTGTAGAGAACGTGAACCAGCTTCTCTAACATGCCTTTCTTACAGAAGGATCCCAAATCACTTTTTAAGAAAAACTGCCTCGTCAAGGGTATGGTTTAACTGATCTCTTCATCATGAATCTATTTGCCAAGACTAACGCTCAAGTGCCTGGAAGCAATTTTTAAAGGAAACTGCATTTACTAGGCCACTTTCTAATTATTGTCATTCTCTTATTTTAACAAAATAGAAGCACTGACTTTAGAAACACAGTCCGTTCCTTAACGAGCTAACTTTTTTTTTGCATGAAATTCATTTTGATGCACAAAACCTCCCAGATTTATGCAAGCCTAACAATTCAATCAGAAAGCTGAGTACTGGAGGCGCCTTATTTACATCCTTGAATTTCTAATATTGCCCTTCGGAGTTGTTTTTTACCTCCCCTCCCTTTGACCCTATTCCTTCCCAGTTAAAAACAACCTTCCTAAGTACATGAACATCTTATAAAGAACAGACAGTACCTTTTACTGCTCAAGCCACCTTACTTGCAAGCACTTCCCTACTACCATTTTTGCAAGGTGGCAATACAAATTACACTCATTTCCCTACCTCTGCTCTTACTAGCCACTTCCACAGCACTGCGTGCCTTCTCTTTTTTGTTCTGCTTTATTTGTTTTGATAGTCACTGCTCACAACAATGCCAATTCAGAATTTAAGAGCACCAGCTCTCTCCCTCTTGAAGGAATTCTCTCTGTTGATATACTTATCGGTATATTTTGCCATGAAAAAGTGCAGTGGGCTGTCAATCCACGTCCACTGTTTTTCAAGTCTTTCTCCTCTTCTCTCCAATAATGTCAGGCTAGCAACAGATTTTGTGCTTTATTTATGCCATTAATACTGTGCAAAAGCCTTTGGGTTCAAATCCCTGAAACCTGCCTCACTATCTGGAAACATTCAAGGCCAGGTTGGACAGGCGCTGTGCAATTTGGTCTGGTTGGAGATGTCCCTGGTCCTTGCAGGGGGGTTGGACTACATGACCCTTAAAGGTCCCTTCCAACCCAAACCATTCTATGATTCTATCTTTCTCTAACCCAGTCCTTTTTCATCTCTTCAATACAGGTTGCTATATCCTAGTTTCCTATACTTCTATAGAGGACAAGCAACTAGACACACAATGACTTAATGTAAGGCATTTTTAAGGGTCCTTTTTCCAAATCTCCAAGGTCACCAGCTCAGAAAACCACCAAATCAAACTATATATTCAACTACTCCTCTACCAGTTTGTATCTAGACTGTTATCAGTCCCGTTCATTTTTCAACACCTTGAGTTCAGCCTGAGCTCTCCTTTCTAAAGCTAAATGATGAGAGCCATTTATTCTGTGATCAGGGAAAGTTTTCATCTTCCCAGCTACGCTCTTCCATGAGCTTTGCAGAATCCTGAAGACTTTATAAGTATAAACTAAACAAATCATCTTCCTCATACAGCTGGGCTTGCAGAAGGACATACTTATTTTGGACTGAGAGCTGTAGCGAAGCAGCCAGGAGTGCAAGTCTTTTGACACAAAAGGACTCAGCTTCTACTACTACTACTACTACTAAGGATTAATCTGCCAGATTAATCTAAGACTAACATGTCCTGTGATCTCTCTGGCCTTGCACAGAAATGGACACCTCAGACTTTACTATAACTTCAGCACTCCAGAAAGTCCCCGAAGTCCCAATTTCTCAACCTCTTCATCTGCATCCTCCAAACAAGTCATTCCAGCTAATGGCAACGCAGGCAGTCCGAGGGTAGCAGACACCAGGACTAAGGTGATCAGGACAGAAAATTTACCTAAAGTATGTTTAATTGTGTTAATGCCAGCAATGTACTTTAAATAGAAGAAGGTCTTTGGTAGGAATACAAAGTTCTTCGCTAGCATGTGGAGGGAAAATTACCAGAATTTGCCTAAGGTGAACACACCTGGAAGTGCTATAGCCTGCTCTGTGCTCAGACTTTTACTGAAGCTTCTGAACCAAGAAAAATTGAGAATTTGAGCGACATTAATAAAAATCTTGGTCCTTGAAGACTACCTAGATAGCCAGTAAGGACTGACTTCCTCATTTTCGGTCTTTCAGGTGTGTTCCAGAGTCAAACATGAATAGACTCCTTCCCACTGCTGTGATGTTTTCCTGTGAAAGGAAAACATTTCCCCTGTTGCTTGTGAACAGAGGATCAAGCGTCACTTTAAGAGAGGAGAACATCTCTCCTTTTCATAAAACTTTAACAACAGCACAATTCTTCAGTCTCTCTTCCTGACACCACCACCAAAACCTCAACGATAAGTAGTTAGAAAATACTTGGTTAAATACCGGTAGACGCCATTTACTTCATCTGTTTCTATTGCTGCATCGTCGCAGAGTGCGCAGAAGTAGTGATAACTTCTGCGACAGGCTCTTTCCTCGCATCCCACGGTGGCTCCTTTCTTGCGACAGAAGTTGCACACCTACAACAAGACGAGGTTTAGCAGCTACCGAAAATCTTGCCGTGCAAAACAAATAGTAGCCACTCACTGTGGGAAAAAAAATCAAATCTTTAATCGCAAGTCACCTCTGCGACAAATCTTGCCCAAGTTATTTCAGTACCTCTTGGTATTAGTGCCTGTGCTTATGTTTTCTAAGCTAACTTTGTGACAAAAAGTGTTCCACCCAGGATGTAAGGGAGGATGGCAGCTGAAGATAAAGTCACTAAGAAAACCTCATATAAATAACCTTCCTTACACCAGAAGGTGTTTCCCTTTATACCTATGGATTGCATAATTTTGTTTCAGGCACTGGCTTAGTCCTTTACCAAAGTCTCTTAGGAAACTTAGGCTAAGGACTTCAAGGCCACAAAACCCACACATTTTAATACAAAATTAACTAGATTTCACCAAACATAATGTCAAAACAATATTTCTAACTCTAAATCTGTAATTTCCCTAATCTTAGTAGATCAGAAGGACCAAGCCCTTCTCTGCATTTACTTTTTCAAGCACAAAACAGGCCAGCCAGCTTTCAGTGCTACAAGACAGGACTAAGCAGATTCAAAAAGTCCTTACCAGCCGCTTTCCTCTCCTGAGTTCTTTCAATACTGATGCCACATCAAACCTTATATCCAGATTATCTGGGTTATACTCTTCAGATTCCACAAATCCTGAGGAAAATAACTAAAGACAAGAGAGGATATTAAGAATTAATAGAGGACTTAGTCACCAGTGCATTCCAGAGAAAACAGAGGAAGGGTAGATCTTTTCTTCTTGCACTTATGTTGAACAGGCAGCTGTGCTTAAACCTTTGCCCAGTCAAAAGAAGTTCCTCTTTCTGTATAGCAGCTTTCACATGACCTGATGGTGAACTCAGAAAAGATAAGGTCAGAAAGTGAACTTCGTAAGAAGTGTGAGTGAAACAAGTCTGGAAGTCCAAATTGCCCAGAGTAGGGAGGATAAGCTCTTCAGCAGACAGACTTCCACACCTTGAACATCTTGTTATCTGCCCAGTTATTCAGGGTTACAGCTGGATGCAACATTTCTTTGTAATAAAATGTCCATACAGTCCAATACTGACAACAGCTGACTGCTTGAGAGATAATGTTTCAAAATTGAAGCAACATTGTAGTCCTAACAAAAACTGTCTCAAACAAAACATCCAAGTAACACTGTAAAAAGGGTATCAGAGGTTTCTGAAACATTCTGAAAAAAAAAAAAAAAAGTAGTAGAAAAATAAAGATGCAAATATAAAACCTGCAAGAATAAGAAAGCTGGAACAGTGAAAGCCAGAAAGCTGCTCCAGCAGTAGATGTGTCTCCTGCACTAAGCGGCCCCCACTGAAGGGAGAATATGGCATCTGTAATTAATTCCGCACACCAAGGACCAGCTCCACTAAGATCCCAGAAAAAAGGGGAGGCATTCTGACAGCTAGAAGGGTAAATACATTCTAGGATCACAGCAATCTTAGAGGTTCACAGAT
>WHYT01016826.1:205803-231640 GCA_009806455.1 Tetrax tetrax
ATTATCTGGGTTATACTCTTCAGATTCCACAAATCCTGAGGAAAATAACTAAAGACAAGAGAGGATATTAAGAATTAATAGAGGACTTAGTCACCAGTGCATTCCAGAGAAAACAGAGGAAGGGTACATCTTTTCTTCTTGCACTTATGTTGAACAGGCAGCTGTGCTTAAACCTTTGCCCAGTCAAAAGAAGTTCCTCTTTCTGTATAGCAGCTTTCACATGACCTGATGGTGAACTCAGAAAAGATAAGGTCAGAAAGTGAACTTCGTAAGAAGTGTGAGTGAAACAAGTCTGGAAGTCCAAATTGCCCAGAGTAGGGAGGATAAGCTCTTCAGCAGACAGACTTCCACACCTTGAACATCTTGTTATCTGCCCAGTTATTCAGGGTTACAGCTGGATGCAACATTTCTTTGTAAGAAAATGTCCATACAGTCCAATACTGACAACAGCCGACTGCTTGAGAAACATAACAACACTGTACAAAGCCTGGGAGAAAAATCACAAAAAGGTACACATTGGGGCACCTCAGTTCCCACAGAAGGGCTGAGCCATGACAATAAATGATGAAGGGGAAGTTCTTTGCAACTTTTTTCTAATCATTATATAGAGCAAATTCCAAACAAAAGTGAGCTACCCTTACGTCAACTGGCAGGCACAGTTTGTCTGCTCAGAAGGTGATAGCTAACTGCAAACAAAGCCAAACAGCGCACAGAAGCCTAGGGGAGACTAATTATTACGTTATCGGAGAGAGAGAGATAATGTTTCAAAATTGAAGCAACATTGTAGTCCTAACAAAAACTGTCTCAAACAAAACATCCAAGTAACACTGTAAAAAGGGTATCAGAGGTTTCTGAAACATTCTGAAAAAAAAAAAAAAAAAGTAGTAGAAAAATAAAGATGCAAATATAAAACCTGCAAGAATAAGAAAGCTGGAACAGTGAAAGCCAGAAAGCTGCTCCAGCAGTAGATGTGTCTCCTGCACTAAGCGGCCCCCACTGAAGGGAGAATATGGCATCTGTAATTAATTCCGCACACCAAGGACCAGCTCCACTAAGATCCCAGAAAAAAGGGGAGGCATTCTGACAGCTAGAAGGGTAAATACATTCTAGGATCACAGCAATCTTAGAGGTTCACAGATGTTTTTATACAACCAACTTCTGATATTTTTGTTCCTTATTTTACACAAGGCACAAACTGGGAAGTTTTTTTACCTTGGTAAATCAAGTGATGTGAACATTTTCCTGCAGAGGTTTCAGTCAGGACACACCTTTCTGTGGCCTGAGAGGCCCCATTCAATGCAGTGTCTCAAGAACATCTATTCCTACCAACAGGCTGTACGTGCGTCTAGAACCGTTGGCCAGGCACCGACATGCATGAAAACAGCACAAATCAACATGTCCAGCTGTGCAGCCATGTCCTCCCCCTCTCCAAAATTCTGGCCAAACCCTGTTGCTTTTCATAGCTTTTCAATCTAATATCAGCTTGCTGGTTTGAGCAACCAATTTTTAAATTTTTAATTCAGACACCACTGCAGAATCAAAAATAGACAAGAAGTGAGACTCCCCTTCCAGCCTTTCTTCTCCATTCCTCTTAGGCATTGAGCAACTAAAAGTCACTCACCAGACAATCCTGATGAGCTGCAATATTTCGCTCTTTGGCAATATACATTACAGAACCAGCCTCCCCCTCCGAACAAAAGGCACACGTCCTCCTCACCATCTTCGCCATTATCCGGGAAACACCTAGAGCAGGAAAACTGGGACAAAACACAAAACAGCTGATGCAACTATCACACACCAAGCAGGAAGAACAGAGAAAAGCAGAGCTTGCTAGCACTTGCCCTCTAACTGCTCCTTCGCCTACATCCCCTGAACCTTGATGCCTTGTTCCTCCAGCAACAACTACAAGTAGAACAGGCAAAGCCCGCTCTTGGGACAGCAGCGGGATGAAAACCAGCTCCCAGGATCTCCAGCAGTTAGAGCAGGAGGAAAAAAGGTTTATTTCCTCTTGAAAAACCACTAACAAGTCATGGGGGGTGATATAAGAGCTTTCAAGCTTGCTTGGCAGTATCTGCTCCAACAACAGGCCCAAGAGTGGGTCAGCAAGCCATGCTCTAGATGTGAAACCCCTTTTATTTGGAGAAGGTAAATCATTCGTAGCAGTGCTTTCCTTAAGCTAGTTACACCACATGTGGGTCTGCAACTCAACCGAGGAAAGGAAAATAGCTGTCACCAAACTTCTCCAGTGCCTTCCCAGAGTTCACAGAAAACAAGGAAGAAACACAAATTCCTTACTGCAAAAAGCATGTAGCAAAGCAGCACGAAGAGGCTTGCAGTTAAAAAGGGGCAGAAGATAGATACAGAAACAAGAGATTTTAACCTTCTCTCTTAATGGAGTGCTAAAATGAGCAACATAATTTTCTCTATATCCTGGAATTTGCCCCATGGCCATCTGTTCTCTTTTTCTGGCCATATCCGCTCAAGTCGTAATTATTCTTCACACAGTCTCTCTTTTGCCTCAGCAGATGCAAATTTTTAAGGCCAGCTACTTATTTCACAAAACAGTCTCAACGCTTCTGGATAAGCCTTTACCCACATCCTCCACCAGTAACTTAGAGCATCATGCCACACATTAGTAGCAGAAGTTTTACTTTGTGGCTTCTGTGCAAGTCCACTGGAGAAATATTCAACAATTTCCCACTCCTACTAGGTGTGATAATCCAAACTGCCCTTTGCTGGAGACGTCACCTCTGACAGCACAAACTCCTGTAGGATAAGGGTAAGAAAAGTCTGCTTTTACTTTCAAGAAATAGGAAAGTTCAAAGTTCAATAATTCTAGTGAGAGAGAGGCAGTAAGGTCCAAGTACAAAACACACAGGAAATCCCACAGTCCAGCAAATCTCGCACACTTTTCTGTGGCTTTCAAGAGCTAACCTCTGTTTTTACTGGTTTCCAATCTCTCTTCCATAAAGTGGAGGGGGTAGTCTCAAACAAGAAGAACACCAGAGTAGAAGGCTGTTTGTTTGTCCCTCTGGCCACTGAGAATGTACTTAATCACAGCAAGTCACTTCGCCTCCACACACATCTGGGTTTTCTTCTCTCTCTGTTAAGAAAGGCAGGGTAGAGACTGATTTCCAACATCCATCTATACAGTGACCATCACAACAGTCTCAGAAGTTAAGCATTAAATAAATAAGACAGAAACAAATAGAAATGTATAGAAATAGAAAGAATAGAAATAGCACAGAAAACAAAGATGGAAAGAAATTTAAAATTAGAACAAGCTAGAGTGTGAATGTTCTAGAACTCAGGAAAAGTTCTCTGCAGCAAGCTAATACCTGGAATCGAGGCAGATACATAGGCCCTGCTCAGGCCCAGTCAGAGGATCCAGCTCTGGGTGCTCTGGGAATTTTGTGAGGAAGAAGCTAAAGGTGGAGCCTACAGTCTCTGGTGTTCTTACAGGCTCAGGAGAAATCCTGGTGCTGCAGGAGAACAGAAGACACTCAGTCAAGCCTTAGGGTTACCCCAGCGCCTTTGCAAGAACCCTGATGTGGCAGAAGGACAGCTCTTGGCCATTTCCCGCTGCAGAAGCAGCCAGCCTGCACCCACTGCCCTGTTTAGCTCAGTATCCCGCCTCCCACAGCGGCGTTACTTCGGCCCTGTGCTCTTCCCTAGCCTTCTGCTCCAGCTTACTGCCAGGGAGAAGATACTGAGCTAAACAGGGCAACGGACACGGCTGGGTGCTCTCACACGAGAAGGGAAAGGCTGAGGGCATGGTTCCAGCTCCATAGTTTAACTACATTTTGCTTAAACCAGCCCCTGCTTTCGCAGGTCTGAAGCCTGCCTCGCACGGATTCCATTTGACACCCCAGGATCTGTCTGAAAAGGCAAGAAATCGTTGTTCCTTACTCAGCTCCTTCAGTACGCACGCTCGTGACAGCATAGGTCCGATATTCTTTCTCCTACTGTCTCTTTTTCAAGTTGAAGAAGCTGAAACTATTTAGTTGTTCCTTGCAGAGAAGCTGCACCACATCTTTGATCATCCCTGTGACTTCTTCGTCTCTTCTCTACTCCTGCTACATTGCAAGAGGAGCAAACAGCCTTCAAAAGGGTGGGCTACCATTTACAATACAAAGTCACAATGGCACTCTGTATTTTTATCTTATTTTCTAGTAATTCTTAATATTTCAACCACATTTTAGACTGCTTCTAAGCACGGAGCTGACACTTTCATAGAACTATGTATTAGAGTCCCCCACATCTCTTTCCTTCAGTGGAGGGCTTCAGTGTTACGGTTGTTGCTCTGACACACGCATCATTTTCCACTTATCAATGCTGGATCGTCACCTGCTGTTTTACAGTCAAATCGCTCGCCGCCACAAAGTCCTCCTGCAACTCTTCACTGCCAGCTTTCACTTTGCTCCCACAGAAGCAGAGTGCGGGAGCCTAAGGTGACTAAATCATCTGCAAGAGCTGGAGGCCCAACCACGGTGCTCCAGCAACGACAGAACAAACGAAGCTGCAGAACAGAAGACGGAGGAGAAGCGTCTGAGGGAAAGAAACAGTCACGTGCCTCTGGCTGCTTCTCTGGTACTTGTGCTGTTTCCTAGAAGCAGGGTTTTTTGTTTGTTTTTTTTGTTTTTTGTTTTGGTTTTTTTTGTTTTTTTTTTGTTTTTTTTTGTTTTTGTTTTTTTTTGTTTTTTTTTTTTTTTGCAACAGTGAAAAAGTGGAAGAGAATAAGAAACGAAACAGAAACTAAGAAGCTATGAGACTATTGTTGGCAAGCGCACAGGGATTGTGCCACTTCCTTGCTGAAACATTACCCGCTTGTCTGTTTCATCTCCATAACCAATTCTGAAAGCATCCTTGCATGTAAATACACACACTTTACACAGGAGGAAACTAAAGCACAGAATGTCACTTGGCATATCTGTAGGGGAGTAAGGAAAAGAACCCAAGTCCCCTGCCTTCCAGCATGCTATCAAAACCCACTGCCTGAGCTCCTGCTCTCCTCTCCTCTTCACCCCAGTACAGTGATCTACCAACGGAGGGAGAAAGAAGAAAATTACACACCTATTACCCCACACTCACTGCATCCTCCATTTGCACTTTGTGGGGAAAGAAGCCCTCCTGCTCATCTATTATCTGGGCACGACCTACACAAGCTCCCTCCCCATTCCCCTCCAAGTCATTACCAGCATAAACACACCCAACCTTTGCAAGGCTTTTAGAATAAAAACAAAGAAGTCAATTTTTCTGATCACCATTCACTTGCTACAGGGAAGTATTTTTAAGAATATTAAAAAAACATTTTCTTTAGAACATATCTGATCCAAGTGACAGGGGTGACTGGAGGGTTCCTCATTCAATCTAAACTCTCACCTATTCACAAGATCACAGAATCATAGAACAGTTTGGGTTGGAAGGGACCTTAAAGATCATCTAGCCCAACCCCCCTGCCATGGGCAGGTACATCTCCCACTAGACCAGGTTGCTCAAAGCCCTTTCCAAGCCAACCTTGAACACTTCCAGGGACGGGACATCCACCACTTCTCCGGTGAACCTGTGCCAGGGTCTTACCACCCTCAACAAAAAAAAATGTCTTCCTTATGTTCAGTCTAAATCCATCTTCTTTCAATTGTTTAAAACTGCTGCCCCTTGTCCTGTTACAACAGGGCCTGAGGAAAAAGTCCCAGCCTTTCTCATAACCCCTGTTTACACACTGAAATGACACAAAGGTCTCCCCGGAGCCTCCTCTTCTCCAGGCTGAACAGCCCCAACTCTCTCAGCCTGTCCTCGCAGCAGAGGTGCTCCAGCCCTCTGATCATCTTTGTGGCCCTCCTCTGGACCTGCTCTAACAGGTCCGTGTCTGTCTTGTGCTGGAGACCCCAGAGCTGGGCACAGGACTCCCAGGGGAGATGTTAGGGGCAGAGCTCGGAGGAAGAAGGAGGGGCGGATCGAGCCTCCACCGATGCAGACATCGGGGTGCTGACGCAGGCCTGGGATGGGGCCTGCTGAGGCGATGTCTTCCCTCGCTTCCCGGTGCTCCGAGGCCTAACGGCACCAACTGCCAACGGGCAGGGCCTGCCTCCGCCCGGCCGCGGGGCCTCCAGGCCACCCCGCCTGAGGGAAACCTGCGTCCAACCGGGCGCATTCATTAAGACTCCGGGGGGGGGGGAGATGGTGGTGAAGCCCAGGCACCGAGGAGTCGCCGAACACCAAGCGACCCCCGTATCCCCTCCCCCCGTTTACCGCCGAGTCTTACCTGGAGACATCAACCCCCGTTCTCACCGCCCGGCCCGCGTCGGTCCCCGCTTCCGCGCTCGCTCGCACTCCGCTCCCCCCCTCGCCCACCCCGCATCCGCCCACCCCGGCTTCCCAACTCTCCCGCGCGGAAGTGGGAGGGCCCAGCTGCTGCGCGGAGCATGCTCAGTAGGCGCCCGCCAGGCATCGCGGGCGGGGGGGCTCGGCGCTGGACTCTCCCCTCCGGTGCTGATTGGCTGCAGCTCCGCCGGTTACGTCGAGGGGGCGGGGCTCGGCCCTTCCCCCTCGCGCCTTTGGGTGTGCCGGCGCTGGGGACCCGGGTTCGATACCCGCGCCCGGCACTCCCAGTGGCTGCCGTCGGGTGGCCATTTCCCAAGGGATTTCTCCAGGGGGAAAGGGACATCCTGCATCCTCCCGTGGCCCCGCGGTCATTTTTGCACATGCCTTAACCAGGACAGGCAGGGCAGGGGGATAGAGGGTGAGGGCCTGATGCGATGGGGAGGTTGCGGTGGATGCGCAGGGTGAGGCTGGCAGCAGCAGATTCGGGAGCAAGAAAGGCCAGGACAAGGCGGCATGCCTCCCGCAGCCAACAGGCCCTTTGTTCAGTCCACGATGGAGGTGCTTCACACCCAGCCATCGTGTTGGTGCTCACCCAGCGCGTGAAGGAGCAGACTGTCCCAGTGCTGCCGGTCAGCACTTTGCTTGGTCTCAACACAACACGTGCCACCAAGAGATTTCCTCCTCCTGCTTCGTGTAGGGGCAATGTTTCTGCAAGCGCTTTGAACATCAGCAACTCAAGGTTTAAGGCAAAATCACGACAGCGAGACGAAGGTTTAGGCCTACATGAAGATAATTAAATTATCCCTACGTGGAATAATTAAACCAACCCTAGATTTCCACACCCATGCAGCTCACCAGCCACGTCACAGGCACGTTCTGGCCCATTGGGACGCCACGCCAAACACAACACCCAGTATTTCTCCACCAGTTCCCTTTACCAGCTAGAACAGCTTTGGCTTTTCAGCACTGCTGGCATGACTCCAGCTGGTTTCCCAAATTCCTTTGCGTCTGCCCAGATGCAGTGATTCAGAGCTAAGGTCAGCCCGTGTCCAGGCTTGCAACTAGATTACATCTATTAGTCAGATGCTGCTACACAACACCAGTTCCCAAATCTATTATCTAGATGGCTCTCGGAGACAACTGGATTCAAGCACCCTCACAGGTGCATTTATCTCAAACTAGGAAAACTTTCCTAACACAAGTCTGTTCTTCAACATAGAAAAAAAAAAAAGTGGAGGAAAACCCACTGCAAATTCCTTGTGATCCCTTCTTCCAAACCCCTGCTTTACAGAGCTATATAGCTCTGCTGAAATAGGTGGAGCTGGAAATAAGTGCTCAGTAATTTTTTTTTTTTTTTTGGGGGGGGGGGGGGGAAGAAGAGAAAAAAAGTAATGTGCTCCAGTTCAGCTTCTTTTAGACCTATGCCCTAGTCCCAAATGTGTCATTCCACAGGTGCTTTCAAGTGTTTCACTTGGAACATTTCCACCTATTGTTCCATCAGTGCTTGGGCTTCGTGCTTTTACACGACACTCCGCTAAAGCACGAGTGGCAGAAGGGGCTGTGCTCAGAAACACACCCATCTCTGAGCTGCATGAGGGGCAAGCAGAGGAACCGACAGCAGAGCAGACAGCAAGTTCCGATGAGCACTCTTGCAATGTCTTCTGAACTTGCCAGCCACCTTCAGCAGAACCTGTTCTAAATAAAATTACAAAACCAGGCAGAAAACGCACCTCGTAAGCTAAGTGTGCCAGAGGATAGGCTATGATCTCTGGTCTGGCATGTCAGATTCACAAGCAGCAAAAGCACCAGGCTGCGAGGGGACCAGAAGCTCACATGTATCCTCACATGGAGGAGGAGAATGAAGAAGCACCAGCCTGAGAGAGACCTTATAAACACAGCCAGCCAAAAAGCTCCATCTCGTACACATATCTGCTGTAAAATCCATGCTGACAGCAGGCTCTCGACTAGTTGCAAACCACACAGAGCAAGTAAGCACTTTATCTTCTGAAACATCAGATCTGTTTTCTGCAGCAAGAAACAACAGCTTTTCCTCACCAGCTCAGTACCGTGATTCCTACCACTGACCTGGGAAACGGAATCAACACCAGTAAAACGTACTTGTTCCCCGCTTGATGCTGTAATGATATGCCCATCTACTTTTCCGCATTCAAGCTGAGCTTGGAGACAGATATTTTCCACATCCTCACTTCTTTAAAGGCTTCCATCAGTGCTGGGTCACCAGTGGGCTGGTCATGCAGTTTGGGATGTCTCTGGAGGTTGTCACATTGTACGATTTTATCCTGAGACAGATCTTTAACAAAGCAAGAAGCAGCTGAGCTGAATGCTGACTGCTGCTAAGATGGTGGTGCTCCTTAGTGACAGAGGAGTGGAAGGGGACTCATCAGGACAAGAGCGGCTGGCTCTGACCCCTTGAAGGGGTACTGCACCAATGCTGGGGGTAACCTCACTCTTCTGCGTTTAGCCCTGAAGATGCATGATGAACCCACACACAAGCCCACAGCACGACTGGGACAAAAGCTGAGGAGTTTGTTTGAAGGAGATGCCAAGCTCACAAACAGGACTGTGGGAGAGAAGAGCTGAGGTTTCATTGTGAGCAGAATGGTTCACAGGTCTGGTATCTCTGTTAAAGGCCCATTTTGAACAGGCTTAAACTCCTCATGCATGCAGAGACTGGTGAGAAATTTGAGGATACAATGTGTTGCAGCACAACCTCATGTTTTTTAAGCTTTAAGCATTCAAAACAAACTCAAAAAAAAACAGCTTAGGGCAACAGGTACGACATTTGTCCACAGTTACACAGCAGAGATGTAACTCAATTAAAACAAGGCTAACCCTGAGCCATGTGGACATAGGCCACCCATTGCCTCCTGGCCTCAGGGCCAAGAACTGGTTCCTGCTTATCTTTCATTTTGCAGTATAGCTGTAGGCTTCAGATCTCTACTTTGTGGCCATGGCAGTCTCTCACAGGCACATTTCATTCCCATATACAATTGCCAAAATCATCACTAACTCTTGCAAACAGTACTTCTCTGTGCTCTGTAAAACAGAAAATCCAATGACAAAATCTGGTCATGGCCAAGCAAATACTGACAGACAGTTCTGCATGATCTGCCATGCACGACCTCCCACAAATTCAGGAAGTGAAGACAAGGTGAACAGCAGCGTCAGCTTTAAATCCACCTGTGACAGATGCACTCGACTCCTTGACCAAACCTGTGGTAGTTTGGTTCAGTCTCCAAATGATGCAAAGGCCTCAGTCATAACTCAGCCAAAAAATTCTCTAGTTCCAACCCGTTCTCTGAAAACCCACAAAGGAGCAGGGTGACACGGTGAGCATCGATGCATATGGGCTTGGAAACTGCAACACCAATCATGGAATTCACACATGAATAGCAGGTGGCTCTTCCAAGACTCATTTCAAGGAACAAAGAAACCCGTGGGTACAAGGAGTTCCGTGCTTACCTTTTCCATCACAGGTAATTTGACTATGAGCCAACCACTTTATTCCATAAATATGACAGCCTGAGTGAGCTGCCTTTGAGCTCTCCCTGCTAAGTAGCTGTCTGCACAGCGGTGATCTCCCCTTGAGCTGGGACGCCTCTCAAGGTTACTCCTCGAGGCTGAGAGACCTCTTACCAACTGCAGATCTTTGGTAAGTGATATCATACACAACCTTGTATTACAGTGCACTAAGATTTTGTATTGGTAGCTTTGAATCATTATTATATCCTCTGCAGTAAGTTTGAGAGTGAACCTTGCCATCGAACTTTGTTAAGTCTCACTTTTGCGACGTCTTACTTCAATAAAACCACTTTTGCTGATACCTTTGGCGGTGGTTCTTCGAGCAGTCTGAATTGCTCATCCACAACACCACTTCCTTCGCACAATGCTCTAACGTATTCAAAAGCCACACATCTGCACACCCATCCCTTGCTCCATTTCAGAGCTGCCTCCTGCATTCGCACTCAGTGTCACCTAAGGTAGCTCGTTTCTCTTGTACCAACAAATGGGACTTCTGTGGCCCATCCGTCCCACACTACACAACAGAGCACTGAAATGAGGTGCACTGGATTTCTCTGTGTGTCACAAACATGGAGAAGGATGCAACCCAACAAAAAACAGTTACTTGTCTCCTGCAGCAGCTGGACTTGCCCAGCTCATTTTGCAGCATGAGCGCAGCTCTGCAAAACTGTTCTGATTGATCTCATCTCTGCTCAAGACTATCTTTCCCACCGAATCCATCAGGTTTAGGTATATTTTAATAGTTCTTAGCCCCTAAACAGGCAGACTTGCATTCATAACGAGTTTCAGAAAACGGAGTTTTCAGCGTTGTGGAAGGGCACAACAAAACATCGAGTAACCACTGCTCTGCGTCAGTCGTGTCTCTGCTGCAGATGGCACAGAAAAATAAGTTCTTTCAGTGCACTGCGAACTTGGCTTGCAAACGAAAAGGTGGGGGTTGAGAGGAAGACTAGGAGCACAGAAATTATCTAGGAAAAATTTGATGCCTGTTCTTGTGACAAACAATTCTAATTCTGTAAACTACAAAAGTGACATTTAAATGTAAATTTAAAAAACGATCAGGTGAAAGGCTTTTTAGCTGAATGTAACTAGCACCACAGACTTCAAGTGTACAGTTTGCTGTGTTGTAGTCCCTTCCAGCACATAAATCTCCAGGTACGCCATGTGTTGACAGTAGGAAAGCTTTGCCTATAAGGTTTTTTTCCTGCACTTCTGAACTCCACACTGACAGGAAATCTCTGTCTCTGGCATACTTCCAGCTTCATAACCATAATCCCACGTGAGTTCGGTTCCAGCTTTCACGTGCCTAAGAAATAAAACACTTGGTCAATTTGTTTGAACTAAGTGAAACAGTACCATGCTTACAATTGTCACCATGCAAACCCCAGAACCGTAGGGGGCTGGGAGTATCACACAGGCAGCTTGTTGGGAGAGAACCAAGAGAAAGGAGGAGGCTCTGGCACACAAATGCTGCTTTGCCTAGTAGAGTTATGGAGAGTGTAAATACCCATATCTAGGAGAAAAGAATTTCTCAAGCAGTGTGATAGGGTCAGAGTGTAAACGACCTGCTCTAACTTCAGGCAAATTCTGGGAAACAAAAATCAAATTAAAAAAAAAAAAATAAAAAGGAAAACACACCTAAGTAAATACATCTATATGAGAACATAGACAGTTTTGTTCTTTTTACTGTGTACAGTGCATCACTGAGGTTTGGACAGGTGTCTCGACACACTGGTGATGAAGACGATCATCTTGGTTCTGACAAGCTACGTTCTAATGTAAGTGCACTATCCATGTGCACAGAGAAAAGACTCAGAATTAAACACATGCTCCTCAGGAACCAGCCACTCTAACAGTACAGAAGAGAGAAGAAATTTCTAAGGTAGGAAATTCACTGCCCAAAATGAATGGCAAATTAAATACCTGAGACTGAGATGCTGAGGAACAACTGAGGGAAAATATGATAAAATTTTACATTACAAAGACGAGAGTAATTCTCTGATATTTCTAACTGGATACGATACAAGTGGCATCCAGTGAATTACTAGGCAGCAGGCTGAGAACAAACAAAATGAGGACTTTTCAAACAGCACATAATTACAACCTGGCCCGGGCCACCTTAGGATGCTTTGGAGACCAGATATGTAAAACAAATAAAAAGGCAACTAGGCAAATTCATGGAAGATATACAGCTAAGCTTGATGATCCAGATGCAGTCCTTAATGTAGAAAAGTTGTAAAAAGGTGATTGCCAGAAAGCAAGGCCAGCCAGGGGAACTGGTGAAGAAGAAGATTCCTCAGATGCCTGAGCAAGAAAGACTCTAGCTAGAATAAAATATTTTTCTTGACATATTTCAAAACATTTTTTTCACGGTTCTTGGAAGCCCTCCTCACAGAGCAATCCACCGCACTTGTGTCACTAAGGACCAGGGTTGCAAGGTTCTACAGAGGATCAGTGTTCCCTGGGGCTGGTTTGTCTGGAATGAATCCCCTCCTCTCTACTCTAAGTTCTTACCTAGTACTCCTGCTGTCACATGCGTCAGCTAGCTTCATTCATACAATTAATCCTTCCCCTCCTGGGTTTAGCTGTCATCTTCTTGTGTCTCACTGGCACCACCTCTTTGTACCTCCCTTTTTGTCATCCAGTAAGGGAAGACCCACATCTTTTGCTTTCAGAGGAAGTTTTCACCTCTGAGTGATATCTTACTGCCACCTCCCCAGGACACGCTGGGCTACACAAAGTTCTGCTTCTCTTGGTAGCTGTGAGCAGAAGGTCTGGAGCTAGCTTATTTAAATGGGCCAGAAAGTGTCTCAGCCTTAAGACCCTGTATGGTCCAACCCTGCCCTGGGACCCAGATCTACTGCCCATTCCTTGAGACACAACACTGGGATCCTGCCTTTGAAAATGACCATGCTGAGTTAAACTTATTTTTGCACTGGAGAAGATTATCACTGAAATGGACACATTAAAATTAAGCTTCCTCACTTTAAATTTCAGTGCGAAACTGAAGAAAAACTCATTAGTGACAATGAACAGCTGTATTTATTCAGTCTTTAGTGCATAGTAAGAAGTCCCTCAGGGGTCCGTGTTGGGCCCGGCCCTGTTCAACATCTTTGTCGGCGACATGGACAGTGGGATAGAGTGCACCCTCAGCAAGTTCACCAATGACACCAAGCTGTGTGGTGCCGTCGACACGCTGGAAGGGAGGGATGCCATCCAGAGGGACCTGGACAGCCTGGAGAGGTGGGCCCATGCCAACCTCATGAAGTTCAACCAGGCCAAGTGCAAGGTCCTGCACCTGGGTTGTGGCAATCCCAGGCACAAATACAGACTGGGCAGGGAATGGATGGAGAGCAGCCCTGAGGAGAGGGACTTGGGAGTGAAGGTGGACGAGAGGCTCAACGTGAGCCGGCAATGCGCCCCTGGGGCCCAGAAGGCCAACCGCATTCTGGGCTGCATCAAGAGGAGCGTGGCCAGCAGGTCGAGGGAGGTGATTCTCCCCCTCTACTCTGCCCTGGTGAGACCCCACCTGGAGTACTGTGTCCAGTTCTGGAGTCCCCAACATAAGAAGGACATGGACCAGTTGGAGAGGGTCCAGAGGAGGGCCACAAAGATGATAAGAGGGCTGGAGCACCTTTCCTATGAGGACAGGCTGAGAGAGCTGGGGCTGTTCAGCCTGGAGAAGAGGAGGCTCCGGGGAGACCTTATAGTGGTCTTTCATTACCTCAAGGGGGCTTATTAGAAAGATGGGCAGAGGCTGTTCAGTAGGGCCTGTTGTGACAGGACAAGGGGTAATGGGTTTAAATTAGAAGGAGGTAGGTTTAGATTAGATATTAGGAAAAAATTTTTTTACAATGAGAGTTGTAGAGCACAGAGGTTGCCCAGAGAGGTGGTGGATGCCCCATCCCTGGAAACATTCAAGGCCATGTTGAATGAGGCTCTGAGTAACCTGATCTAGTCAGGGATGTCCCTGCTTCTTGCAGGGGGGTTGGACTACGTGACCTTTGAAGGTCCCTTCCAACTCTAGCCATTCTATGATTCTAAGTCATCAATACAAAGGTAGTTTTACGGTTTCATGATCTAAGCATCTGCCCCCCTTAGCATAATTATTTCCTAATAACTAAGCACTGCTTTTTGCCCTAGTGCCTTGAATGAATAACATTAAACTTCCAAAAATTCACCTGTTTGTGAAGAATGCCACCCATGGGAAACTTCTGTTGTGAGTCTCTACAAACACACTCTGTGCAAAGAGATTTGGGCAGCAGCTGTGCTGTAAAATAGAATATTTTAATTAGAAACAGTGAAACACCTCATCGCTGGCTGAAGAACCCATTTTGTGTCAATTACCTGTCACTGGTAAAGACAGTTTCTTCCTTCCCTTCTCCAGCTCACACAGAATCTCTACTACTCAACGCTACTGCTACTTATTTTTGCAGTAACTATATATTTTCAAAGTATTATTGCCATTGTATTATTGAAGTACTTTTGCTTAGGAAAACCAAGTTATTTTATCAAGCTGTCCTCCAGTAATTTATGGTGAGAATTGATCTTAGATACCAGATGCACCACAAATAATCAGTATGTGACAGCTGTATCTCACTGCCAGCCAGGGGAGCAGTGCTAGGGAGCAAGCAATAGATTAAATGATTGTGTACGCTGGCAAAGAGATGAGATGTGAAACGTCATTCAGGAACACGTGTATGCTCATGGATGCAAAAGAAAAGATTACTAGTGAATCTTGCTGAAACCTAACACTGTATTACCTCTGCAAGGAAGAACAGCTTAAATATATGCAAGGATTTTACTCTAAGACATATTCATGGCAATGGAGAGAAGTTACTTGCAGAGTACCTGCAGATGTGTCTATGAACCTTCCATCTTAATTGAAGGTACTTGGTAGTTCATTACTATTTCTTGGCAAGTCAAAATTGAGAGACCTATTTAGCAGATACGTACACAGTATGACAGACCACTTCCTCAATCTATGATTGAATGGCAGGGAAGTTTCCTACAATATCCCAACACTTATCCTAAATCAGAACAAGCTAGAATTTACAATGGTTAGGGAACAAAAAATGAGGCTGGAAGAAGGCCTGTGGTTCAACAAAATGTGCCATTTGTTCTCTGGACCCCCCAAAAAGGCCGTTAAAAAATTCAGGAGAAAGATGTCACTAAGTACTTGGGAATATTTCACTCAGGAACCTAATGATGCCAAAACCAACTAGTATGCAGCATGCATCACCTTGTGCAGGCACTTACAGCCAGTGTGCCCAACCTGCCGTTCCATCTCTTCAGAGTGCAGGGCGCACCGAACAGCCTGCCTTGTCATGACCTACCACAGATGTGGTTTATGAGCAAAAGCTTTCTAGTTTACGCAAATACATAATTTATTTATTTAAGCTAAGACAACTAAGAGAAAATACACAACTTCTTACTTACGTTAAGAAAACGACCCACATTTCCTTCTTTTGTGGCATCCAGTACATAAATATTTTCTTCATTAGCATTCTTCAGAGCTGTCCTGTCACCATCAGCCTCCTCACAAAACGTGTCTTGTTTTGACTGCCTGTGATTTTCCTCTTTGCAGTCAGCTTTTAGTGGTATGTTTTTGGGTGGCCTCACAACACCTGTGTCATCCAGCACACCTGACTTGCTACAATCAACACCCTGCAGAGACAGATTCTTTCTTTTGCATTCTGCACTGTCCACGCCAGCAGACTCAGTCTGTCCAATTTTCATCAGATGTTCTTCCTTCTGCTGCTGAGCGGATTCTGTCAATGGGCATGTAAGTTATTTTTCAGTGCCAGTGTAAGGTCAAAACCTTTCCCTTGTTTGGCCCTGAAGTCTTATCCACCCACCCTTCTTTGAAAGTTCTCCAAAATGTACACAGATTCCTTGCTACTACAAGTTCGTAACACAACTGTCCTTTGCCATGCCTCTCATCAATCCTTCTGCAAATGACTATGCTTCCTGCTGCGGTGCCTAAAGCACTTGCTCAACTCTCCCGTGAGTGATCCAGTCTCTCCCTTCTCAAATCCCACTCCAAATGGATTTCTTCCACATAACATTTTATCATCATTCTCCACCTTAAATTCTGAGAGAACCACAAACTGTAACTAAGACAGAAAGGAGATGCACGTGCAAACAGCATCAGTTTCACACTGCCTCTTCAGCTTGAGCCTCCTCCATCCCCGCATTAGATCGTGTTCAGATTTTGTTGACTGGAACATGTATTGGGTGTCACACAATAAGATTTGCAAGACTGACTTTCCCACAACTGCACTGTATTTGAGAAGCTGCCATCAAGACTGTTCAACATGTCCCAAGATCAACTTTGCAGGCAAAAGATTGCCCTGTACCAGTTACTGCACTGTCATATGCAAGGCAGCAATAATTTCTGTACTGCTGAGCTCTCTGAAGACAGCCCAGGCACTACACAGACAACATCACTCTACTCTGAGAACAGGACAACATCACTCTACTCTGAGAACAGGCCACCAAAGATCACTTTCTACATTTCAAGTCTATCACCTGATTGGGCACAAGTGTACTGCAAACCTACCTTCTTTTCCTTTCTTTGTTCCACCGGTTAGTTTTGTTTTGCTTGGCTGATGAATCTGAGAACTCTTCTCTTCATCTGAGCTGGCTCTGCACACCAATGTATCCATTTCCTTTAAACAGA
This sequence comes from Tetrax tetrax, assembly GCA_009806455.1. NCBI lineage: Eukaryota > Metazoa > Chordata > Aves > Otidiformes > Otididae > Tetrax > Tetrax tetrax. The sequence continues at coordinate 222,353 of WHYT01016826.1, forward strand.
ACAAAAGATAATGAAAAGGCTGTGATGTATTGTTGCTGTATGCAACTCTGGGTCAACAAAGGGTAGCAAGTGGCTTTTAGGACTCTAGGGTTGACGTATCAAACCTACTGTAATGCATGGCTACGGTTGCAATGCACCACTTATCTTAATTTCAAACTATCTTTCAGAATAACCTTGAAGGAGCTCTCCACTCAAGAAAACATTTAAATAAGTGCGTAAATCCCAACAATTTCATCAGAATTTAAACATGTTCGTGTAAGTTGCTGAACGAAAGCCCAAACATGCTTTTTACACAGTTTCAATTAAAAGAACAGATGTGGTAGGGTCTCTCCTCTCCCACCACAAAAAGGCAATTAGTTAGCAGAGCTCCAGAATGGACAACACTGCCAAATGTTAGCATGAAAATTCCACATGCACTTCTTAAGTGCAATGAAACCAATGAAACCTACACAGTAAGTTTACTCCAGTTTCCCTCCTTTGCACGTATTTGCAAGCAACATTTCACACCCAGCTCACACCAAATTCTCCCAACTGTGCTACCCCACGAGAAAACTGCATCCAACTCCTGAGATTTTCTTCTCTCCCTGCTATGTCATTCTTTAGGGAGACATCACAAAAATATTATCACTCTGACTCCCTAACCCTGTTAGTTACAACTGGGGGTGGCAAGGGAGAATGACTTCTTAAGGCTCTGAAGGCTGGAGCGTAAGTGAAGGGTAGAGAAGGGAAGGCTGTGAGAACAGTTAGTGCTGGTCTCAGGGAACATGTTGGAGGACGGATAATGGAGAAGGGAGAGGGTATAGCTTCCAGCACACCAGCTTAACTCAGTGTGACACAATCTCATGAAGAAAGATCATTAGAACTATTTGAATGTATAAGAGGAAAAGGTCAAAATTAACATACATATTCAGCATAGTGAAAAATTAATCTATTAAAGCCACTTATTATTATTATTACCATTTTTAGCTGGTGTTTATGAAAAACAACTGTTCTAGTTTCAGGCCTTCTCGCAGCTCCAATACTTAAATACCTTGGACGAACCCTGTACAGAAAGGTCAAAAGGAAATTATAGAAGACAAAAAGACCCATAAGTAACTCTCAGAACACACATTTCTCTAACAGTCCCTTGTTCATAAAGAACAGACTACACTAGAGACTTAAGTCTGGCCTCACGCCAAGTTCTGTGACTATTTTGCCTTTAAGGATTGAGGACCTATGTTAGGTTCTAAATAGTACGTGTAAAAAGCAGTTGTTCATACTTTTTTTTGAGAGATCAGCAGCTGCTTTTACATCCTTTCCCAGGTCTCCTGCTGAGAACCAAATTCTCTGTTGTTTTATGATTATTACATCAGATTATCTCAAAATAGAGCACCTACAGACAGAGTTTTGCCTTTTTCCTGCTACCACGTTCAACAGTTTTGACAGTGCAGCTTTCAAACAGGAAAGCAAAGATGTTGCAGGGACAAGGGACAGAGAGCGAGACAGAGGGAGAGGCAGGCGATACATGGCAGATACAGGAAACACTTTCCCACAAAAGAACTTCACTCCTTCACACTAGGAGAAGGTGGAGGAAGGATAGGAAGCAGTATCTGGCATACACATTTAAAAGACCTTAAACCTCATTAATTTGGATTACGTTCAGAGTGCAGTAGAAAACAGGAGTTTCAAAACTATACTTAACATCTGTACAATGTCTAGCAATAAGTAACAGCTATTATCCAAGGCAATTTTCAATGTAAAACATTTATATGTGTTTTCTTGCCACAAAAAAAAAACATCATGGTACTTCTCTGGGCTACTGATAATGGCAACAAATGCTACTCTAAGGCTTTCTTAAGATTTAAACCCCTTTGTAAATTCAGAAGGTGCAGAAGCCACAAAAAGTTGGGACATGACTACATTGTTTGTCTTTTTAAAGGCAACCTGTTGGGGTGAATATTTGTCAAGCTTAGCACACTGATGTCCTCTCAAAGGTTTCTCAGTTCAGCCAGATTCTCATTTCTTAGGAGGCAGAATAACAGTGTCTTTTTGTCTGTCATATTTTTTACACAGCCCACATGCAAAATATTTTTATTCTTAGAAGAGGAAATTCATGAGATTTAAGGTAGCAGTGGAGTAAATGCAACTTTAAAAATCTGCTTCTCTGCAATTTTTAGTAACAGCACTTAGTAAAAGTAAAATCTAGCTGATTGCTGATAATGATATAATTTACAAGATTATGAACTCAGTAGGTTTCCAAGATACTGAAATGCAAGTGAGAATATACTGGCAGGTATTTTTAAAAATTTCCATTTGCAATTTCACGGTGCTTCTGAAAGATTCACAATAATCTTCTACTATGAAATGAAGAACAATTTGCAATCATTTATGAATAGTACAAAGAAAGCTTTTACAAAACAGCGTAGCAGAGCAAGGAATAAAGTTTAAGAAAACAAGCTCCCTACTTCCTTCTGAACAGACTACAGCATGTTATTGATAAAACCACATGCTTATTTCGCAGTAATTTTATTTTAGGAATCCTGATAAGCTATGAGACCCTGACTGTAGAATGAAAATAGGACCAGAACTTTTGAATAATTCAGTGCAAAAGTCAGGTGCTGTCAGCCTCCTAATGGGAAAGGTTAAGGCTTCTAGCAGGAAAGGTTATCTTGCAAAGAACAAGAGGTTTAGACACTGGGAGCAAAGGACGGGACAGTTACTGGCTAATTTGTTACCATATCCTTCAGTGCCATCAAGTATATTTAAATCATTTATCTCAAGTATCTTTCATTAATTCTTTCAAATTAGCATAATGATTAATGCCCTGAAGAGATCAAGCACACCCTGGAGATGAACTGGATTTCTAGAAAATGCCAAGTGGTACATACGGTAAGTAAAATTAATATAGAGGAAAAACTCTGTCCCACTAGAAGCAATAATCAGGTATTTTAAAAAAAGTTGAGAAAGCAAAAAAAAAAAAAATACCCTCAGCTGAGGACATTCCATTCTACTCTAAGTTTTACAAAGGACTTTCTAGAATAGCAGAATATTAGTTTTGTTATGCTTAGGTTTGCTTTGGTAAACTTACAAAGTGGATTTATTTTCATTATCGACAGTCTGAGACAAAGATTCCTGCTTCTCAAGAATGTTATTTTTGCCAGTCTGCACCAGTTCAATCACAGAGTCTGAACAATCTGTGTCAATTTTTCTTTTTTTGGAAAAAAAGCCATGGCCTCTGTTATTCACAGCACTCTTCTCTTTCAGCTCTTGACCAGCATCTCCCAATACCTGAACTTCAGCTCTGCTCATTAATCTGCCTGGAAGAAAAAGAAATGTTTGTTTTTTGTTTTTTTTTTTAATAATTTGGTTGCTAAGAGTGGTCACACGCACTATCGCAGCTCAAACTTACATTAAAAAAACACAAGAACATTATTTGGGAATGCAAAATATAAATGCATTTATACCGAAGGAAAGCTATCACTGGTACGGGATGCACAGACCCGTGAGGGAAAAAACAGCCTGAGATAGGTTTTGCTCCAGAATGTTTTGATTGTTTGTCTGGCCCCGTTGCATTGCAGAGTCATTCCAGGTTGCTCTGTCCATTTGATCATCTCACAAGTTAAGATTACTTTAACTCGCTTCTTTTCCAAGCCCCTATTTTCCTGTGTAGTTCTCAAAGAAATTCCAGAGCTCAGGCCACAGGAGAGGGAGAATTATGCTATGCATCTTCCACAGGTCACCTCCTGTTACCTGAGTAAGTACAAACAAATGTCCCCTTGTCGATATCATCTAGGCAGCGGACGCCCCAGCCTTTCTTCTCTGTGTTGAACACTTGCAACCTGACTTGAATGCCATGCTGTACAACTCTGTTTTGACACATCATCTTGTCACACCTGCACAACACACTACACTCATAAATTCTGTCAAGAAGAAGCAAAACAAAAAATAAGGCATTATCAAAACACATTTGCTATTATTAATTTCCCTCCTAAGCATTAATCGGGCAGGTGACTGAAAAAATAGACTGTGCCTAAAACCGATTGCACACCAGTGCTCTGAAGCTCATGACTTTCTTTTAAGAAAAGAGTCTTAATTTTAAGAGTCTGTCGGCTAGATTTTGGTATAAGCAGACTAGAAAAAGAAACGTGGCCTTTTTATTTTATAGGAGTCTATCATACAGAAGCAGAAATCCCTATGAGGCACCTCATTCTATACTGGAACTGATTTTAGCAGAGACAACCTATTTACCTCAACCTCACTATAGCTGTCATGAGCTTTAGGATTTAATGAAATATTTCTAAAAGAATTCACACTTATGGGTTTTTTTTTTTTCATTTCTTTCTGGGTTTACTGGCAGCTTTAACATTGCGTGCCAACCATAAGCTAACATCACACAGCAACAAAGGACTGAAAGCGGCTCCGCAAGCCTGGGGGTTCAGCTCTTGGCTATTGCAGAAAACCACCTTGCATAATTCCTCTCCTAAACACCTGAGGTTACCGGCGCCCTCCCCAGGCCACATATTAATCCACAGGAGCTGAATAAGAGAAAGGGAAAATACTTGAAAGCACTGGGACAGCTTTGGAGACTCTTGGAAGTCACACATAACCAGGTCCAGCAACAGCAGCTGGCTGGTATTTCTTTAGGACCCTGGTCCTACAGAGCAAACGGGTGGATAAGACACAGGGCAAAACTCAAGGGTGTTTACTGCCTCACACTTCTTCAGCTGATAAACGCTGTGGTGGCGTGGTGATAGACCTCCTTCTCCTGTGGCAGGTTTCATTCACCTCTCCCTTCTCCCCTTGGCATGCCGGAATGAACCAGCACATGGGCCTGAGTTCCTGGACCAGCTAAGACTATGTTACTCTTCATACTCTTCTTGGACCTTCAAGAACTAAGCTGTGAAAATTTCAGTATCTGCAGTACAAAAAGTGGCTTTTTCCTCCCATTATTCAATTCACATTAATTATTTTTTTGTCATCCTGATCTGTCGGTAAAGTTGTGACAAAAATGGAAGGTTTCAGCAAACCAGAAACTGCAGTTATTTTAGTCCTGTACCACTTACGCTACAGGAGTAAAAGAAGAGCATACAAACAAAATAACAGTTGACAGTTTGTTCTTTCTTACCCACTAGGAACAGGTCCCTCCAGTCTTTTGTAATTGTATCCACAAGATGTTTTACTATTTGGAGATAGAGAAATTTTACTACAGCCTCTTGCGGTTAGCTGTAGGCATGCACATTTTGACCTAAAAAAAAAAAACAAAAAACACACAACAGTAAAACATCTCAGAATGTATTTGGGGTGGCATAAATCAAACATAAATCTAGGTAATTTAAAATGTACTTGACTACAGAGTTTTATATATACTTATATTTTTTCCCCTCACTTTTACTCTATGAGGCCATTTCAGGCACTCTATCTTGTGCCTTACAACAATAATTTTCTCTTCACCCGAAACCCATTCTTCTGGTAAACTCTGTAAAAGGCACATGCAAACAGCTCAGGTGCAGCAGAGATTTATCATAAACAGGACACTGTCAAATGGATTGAATGAATGAATGAAAATCAGCTGTTCTGGCACAGCATCCCAGTCCATTAGCCACTACTTCATTACTTTCCTGCCAGCACAGCCCCCAGGAAGTAAAGAATTTCACACTGGAGAATTCAAGCAATAACACTGGTCTTTATCATCTTATGTAATGAAAACTCCAATGACCCACGGCGTTTGTGCGAATAGCACGGACCAAATCCTGATCACAAAACCACACGTCAAAAGCATCTCAACTCTTGCGGGAGTTCAGGATAAAGAAGCAGCATGCTATCTACTTGCTGTTCCACACTGCTCAGCTGAAACTACGTAACTTTAATTACTGAAGCTCCATTATACTAGGCTGTGATTTCAAGCTTTTGTTGGATCATGAGCAATGACACTGCCCATGTAACTGACCTAGCTATCAATAACACAAAATGGACTCAAAACCAAGTAACACCCACAGGCAGAGATCGGGTCAAAGATACGCAGACGAAACTATCACCACACTTAGAGACGCTAACTGTGGCAGGTTCCCACAGAGTAATACGTAGCCCAGAGTTACTGGCCTTTAGAAAAAGACAGCAATGAGCAACAGCACTTGAACTGCTCAGAACATAAACGTGTTCTGTCACCACAGGGTTTTACAGTTTCTGTTTAGAAAAGGGAAGGATGGGATGTAGAGTGAGAATGGGGATGTTTCTTCCTCTGCCCTCACTAACCTTGTATGCCCCAAATTATCTGATCTGTCCAGGCTGTCTGACTCCACCCCTAGGACACCATCTCACAGCAGAAGCTGCTGCAGAAGCTGTCATGCAGGATCCTTCCCTGCCTGCCAGAAAAATGAGCCTTCCTCTGCTGGCACAAGACCCTCCCTTCCCCACTCTTTTCCCAAAGCTGAGAGATCTGCTTGCCAGCTCGACTTGGAGGAGACGTACTGCCAACTGGGGGAGAAAGGGAAAGGAACACAAATAATCCACTTGTTAATCACTTCCTTCCCTGCAACAGAGGCTGGATGGGTAGGAGCTCTCAAGTTCTGGAGAAGACAAAGACACAGTGGTGTCAGTCAAAACACAACATGGCACACGACAGCTACCACAGATATTCCAGCAGAATTGGTCTTTCATTATTTGGCACTGTTTGGCACACCGTGACCCTACTATTGAGGCATCATGCATCACTTGTCTGGGGTTAGATTCTTCTACCTACCTATCAATGCAGCCATCTGTGCAGTTACAGGAATCAACAAATGTGCTGGAGACATTGTTGAGATAATATCCACGTGGCCACGACGCCCTCCGATATTTGAAATAAGGCAATCTTGCGCGGTCAAGATCATTACAGAAGGAAATGGGCACAGACTCGGCTCCCTTGCTAATATCAAAATCAAACACAAGGGGTTCGGGATTTACAGTGTTCCTGCCCAACAGTACGTATGTGTTGAAAGAGAAGTGATCAACAAACAAGAAGTTGCACTCTGTTTCAAACAGATAACTTTGCACATCTTGGAAGCTTCTCAGACTTCGTCCACAAGGAGCTTTATAGCTCACATCCAGTGATTTCGAAAGGCAGTCTGCTTTTGCATGGCGTCTTTGAAAGTGAAGCAGGATTGGTATCTTAAGAGGATTTTCACCCTTGTAGGAGCCCGCTGCTCTGTTGGCAAGACATGCACTAGAGCACTTGTGGTTCCGATACGGCAGGTTTAACGGTAAATCTTGAATTTTACTAGATGCTTCTTTACTCCCTGAATTTGTTTTTTCCATCTCCTCCGTCTTGCTATTTGTAATAAAAAAAAAAAAAGAAAAAAAAGAAAAGAAAAAGAGCAACACCTTAGACAACCAGTAAAATGCTCAATTTTTTAGTGGTTCAATATTATTAACACAGGAAAGAAACAGCCCATTGCTAGAAGGCCAAGGATTTCACCAAATCACTGTTTACATTGTGTTACTGTCCTAAAACCATAAGAAGATGTGTTCAGCGGCATTTGGGGAAAAAAAAAAAAAAGGCAACAGCTTCTTCCCAGAAAGAATTTACATAGTAAAACACAGAAAGGACATTTTAAAAAAGAAATAAAGAAAGAAAGGAAGGATATCTTTACTCCCATCTTCCAAATCAGTCCCAGAGGCTAAATACAGAGAGACTAAGTCATGTGTCTGACAATCCGCACAGTCTGTGAAAGCCTGAGAATTGGACTAAAAAATTTTTGAGTCCTAACCCTGATAATCCTGGTAATACTCATGGCTCTTTAGCCACAGCCAAGTGCCCTGTTTCATTCTGCAACGTTCTGATGTGGTAAATTAGACCAATCTACTCAAATTTCAGGTTTTTCACACAGGTCAAGTTAAAAATATTTTTACTTTGAAAGCTGTCAGGATTCAAAACTGGGTTAAAATGTTGAATTTAGAAATATAAGAGAGAGATTCGAATCTCTCTCAAATGCACTAAATATTACATCAAATAAGGAACTGGAATAAACTATTTAATACACTGACCTGTGAGAACTTTCTACAGAGTCTGCAGTGCTGTCATCTGTAAGAGGAGGCTGCAATTTGGGTTTGGTTTCCTGTATGCCATCTCCATCAGACCCATCACTTACTGAAAAAAATTGAATGCCACAAAAACTTCAGCAATCCACATTTCAATTTATAATCAAACTTCCTTCAGTTACTAAAGAGCTAATTGCCAAAATACATTAAAAACAATGCATTGCTATGAACTACAGATAACAAAGAGTATACTAGCCAGAGCCCTTCTAAAAAAAGAAGCTGTTTTTTATAACTTACACAAAAGTCTTGTTTTTGCACATAGGTGTGCAAGTGAGTGACTAGCTAACACATATTCTCACACTTTCTCTCCTGCTCCTCCTTTCCCTTCCTCTCTCTCCTTCCCTTTTCCCAAAGAGGAAAAACTCAGGTGTACATTGATGAACTGGAGGCTGAAATGCCCTTTTTCACAGACCATCAGGTGATTTGCAGATTAAAACCTTCCGTTCAGCTTTCAAAGCACATCGAGACAACATACGTAGGAAGTACACATCCCGATTTATCTGTGTTACTTGAGGTCAAAGGATGCCAGGGTATCGCAGCTAGTGGAGCCACGCACAAGATGACTCTGCTTGCAGCCAGCTCGGGTTCATCGGGGCTTACCAGTTCAAACTCTCTTCACTTGGTACAAGTCATATAAACATACACACAAACTACAGAAGAACAAACCCAGGTGAGAGTCCACAGCCCTCCAGCTGAGAACACTAATAATTACGGCTTGATATCAAAGCGGGGACTGGTGACGAGTGGAGTTTCTCAAGGGTCAGTGTTAGGACTGGCCCCGTTTAATATCTTTGTTGGCGACATGAGCATCGGGATAGGGTGCACTCTCAGCAAATTCACTGACAACACCAAGCTGTGTGGTGCCATCGAGACACTGGAGGGGAGGGATGCCAGCCAGAGAGACTTTGGCGCACTGGAGAGGTGGGCTCATGAGAACCCCATGAAGTACAACACTGGCAAATGCAAGGTCCTGTGCATAGGTTGGGGCAATCCGAAGCACAAATACAGGCTGGGCAGAGAATGGAGTGACAGCAGCCCTCAGGAGAAGGACTTGGGTGTGCTGATGGATGAGAAGCTCAACATGAGCCCACAATGTGCACTTGCAGCCCCAGAAAGCCAACCACATCCTGGGCTGCATCAAGAGAAGTGTGGCCAGCAGGTCAAGAGAGGTGATTCTGCCCATCTACTTGACTTTTGTGAGACCCCACCTGCAGTACTGCATCCAGCTCTGGA
>WHYT01016826.1:265006-353056 GCA_009806455.1 Tetrax tetrax
CATCTTGGCACAGGGCCACTCATCCGGGTAGGGAGGTGGGAGGAAGAAGCCAGGTCAGGCAGCTGGTCTGCTTGGGTGGCTCTTGGCCTGCCAGGATGGCCCTGGTTACTGCTTTGGGCCTGGGGGGGCCTACCTGGCCTGAGGAGCTGGGGGATGTGTTGTCTCTGTCAGCAAGTGGTGTGGGCCTCCTGTGGGGTGAGGTGGCGAGCTGTGTCTCCCTACGCATGTGGGGCTTCCCACGGCTGGCGGGGAGTCTGGGCAGTCACTAGGTCCCTGTGGGAAGTTGTCTTGGCCAAAGGGGTTCTGGCAGTTGGCCGAGGTCAGTGGGGCCGCAGGCATGCGGGTGGGGAGCAGGGGAGAATAGAAGCAAATTGCTGGGGGGTGTTTAGACCTTTGATTCTAGTCCACCAAATTAAAATATTTGGTAAGTGAATGAGTTGCTTCACTCCAGTGCTGGTCCCTGCCATTTGCCTTTGTGGGTTGCAGCTGTATCCTATGAAGTGCTAAATTACTACTGCTTTTTTGATCCAAACTGTGAAAATAAAAGAAGTTTACATTGCCCTTGAAATTTTCAACATCATTACTTTACAAGTTTTTGTGTTATGGCTATGTAAAGGGATTTTTCATAAAGACACAACTCACTCGTGAAGAGGGTGGTTTGTCATCACTTTTTTGTCAATTCTGTTTTAAACACTTCTAATTTAAACTGTAGAGATAAACATAATATGCTTAAATAATTTTCAAAGCCTTTGCAATCTTGTGGATATTATTAAAACTATTTCTTGAAGAGGGAGGATAGAAATCTAATTTCTCTGTGAAGAAATGCTGTGTTTACATGACTTGGAGCTCCGGTCAGACCCAGGATCCTCCAGAAGATTTTGATGTCCAGCATCTGCTTTGTACTTTTACAAAACCTTCTAAATGTTTACACAGGCATGCCCACATCTGTGCTTGCGTTTGAAGTTCACTGATCAGCCCATCAGTACTGCCTAACTCTACAGAGAGAAATGAGACAACTAGCAATAACATTGTTGGGAGCACGGTGGCTCAGCATTACTAATGCACTGACAAATCTCCCAATAAAAACAGTGGTTTATGTTTTAAACAGAGAGGTTTCTCTCTTGTAATTGTTCATTTTAAAATAAAGTACAAGCTTTTCTTGCTCTTGGAATATACTGCATTATGAGATGATGATTGCCGTTTAAGTAATTTTGTTTTACTGAATTATTAATATATGTGCACGTGCAAGTGAGCGCTGAGTGTTATGAAACTCTTGTGGTGTTACAAGTTGTATATGAGGAATATACCAAACGCAGAGAAGATGGAGCCCAGCATCATAATGATTGTGTTTCCTGGAACTTGTCAGTGAACACACACCGTGCTGGTCACTCATGGTGAGGCCAAGCTCCAGAGCAAGGAGGTGCTGAGCCTGACCCTGGAGACTAATGCAAAGTATCGACTAAGATGGAATTTAACACTGATTGAAATCAGACTTATGCATTATTCACGCATATATACATGTCAGTGTGGCTGGAAATGCCGTTTTCTCTGTTTTAGGAAGCGATTGCAGAGGACACGTAGTGAAGAGGTAACACTGATGTAATCCGTGTTATTCCCTATAAAGTGTTAGTAGCACTCAAAAGCTTTTATTAGCAACTGGGAGCAATGGAAGAAGCTGAAAGCACATGATTGCATGACTCTCAGATGAAACAGAACTTAGTAATTTGCCTGTTATTTGAAGAAAAATAAATGGGAAATACGTCTTTCTTGAAACAAAGATTAATGACTCTGAGTCAGTTTTGAAACACACCTGAGTTTCTTGGTTTTGCTTCTGTCTAGAACTGCAAGATAGGCTTTCTGCAACATAGCAGGAAATTCTGCCAGTGAGCCAGTAAGATCAGTTCTTCCCAAACTTGTTAGGTGGCAGAAGCTCACAAGCGGTGCGGATCTGACGCCCCAGTAACCTGCCGGCAGCCCTCCTGTAGCAGCGATGTGAGCTTCTTGGGGCTCGCCCCCCAGCTTCTTGCAGTGTAGACCGGACTGACTAACTGCATGTAGAGGTGAATACGGATGGTTCCAGGTGCTTAACGCATTTGCGAGCACCTTTGTTCGGGGGGGATAATGAAAGGGCCGACTGTCCTGGTGAATGGTGCTGTTGATTGAGTTGCTGAATTACGCTTTTGTGTTACGTAGTTCTGGTCGTATGGAGAGACTTCAGATGAGTGACTGCATAGGCAGGGAGACTGCAAATGGCTCCTTTGAGTGGGTGGAGATGAAGCTGGTCCAAAAGGAACTATCTCATCCAGTTTTCTTCTTTGGGGATGTTTTTATCATCTTTAATGCGGTGGGGATTTAGGTGTATCCTCATATGGCCAGATAGGCTTGGGTGGGATACAGAGGCATCGGTCAGACTCCAGAAAACAGTGAAGCAGTCAAAGCCATGGACCTTGGAAAGCCATTAGCATGAGAATGTTTTATAACTCTCATTTACCTTTTTGTCCTTTTCTGACTGGATTGACTCTTTGTTTTAATCCCTCTCTTCTTCTGAAAGTATCTTTATCTTCTTAAAGTATGAGTACTTTTACCTGCTCCTTCTCTGCCACATCCTCCCAGTTGCCCTTTTTGGTGATTTAAATTTATCCCTTATAGATAAGCGTCCACACCTCATTATTTCAAAGTGCAAGTTTAACACAATGTTTTATTACATTGTTTAGTTGTAAGTCTAGTTTATAAGTAGTCCCTTGTTTTTCACCCATCTCATCTATTTTAAATAAGATAACAGATCAGAGAACAGGTAGTTTTAAACAGCTCACTGCTTCTTTACAAAACTTGTTTAGTGGGGCATCCTTTGGTTTATTGTAGGAGTTTTGCTGTAAGCTGTCATTATTTGTGAAGATACATACTAATATTTTTTCCCTGTAGGTACCTTGCTTACCAATTGGACTTGTCACAGGCTGTTTACAGGCCCTCAATGCTGTGTGTTGTAATTCTGTTGCTATTGTAGATATGTTAGGTTTTAGATATTAGGTTATTTGGATACTAATTTTTCCAGCTGTTAAATCAAAGAAAGGGGAGAATTGGAATCTCCGAGAAGCCGCTCAGCCTGTAAAATGATTTTGTTCTATTTGTGATGTAAGCACGTTTGCATTCCTGGCAACTCAAAGTCAAACAAATTGTCTGTTTGAGAAGTGGAGCTTCTAAAATCATACACTATTATGGTCCTAAGGGAATCTTAAAACACAGGCAGAGACTGGCTATGAAAAGGAAAGGAAAAATTTGTGTCACTGTTTAAACAATAGACTTCTTTCATGTGGAGGACCTAGATGTCTGTTAATTACCAACTGGCTTGAGGGTTTTGGAGTCTGGCCCAATATGCAGCAACTCTTAACCATCCACTAGCTGGCATAGCCTGCAAGGTCTGCCTTTGGAGACTGGTAATGTAATGGATTTCATCTTTATAGACTGTTTATGTAGTAGAAACATTTTCATTTTTAGCTATATTTCTGTCTTACAGCCTCAGTGTTCATTGCCAGCGTGAATTCCAGACAGTTCCATGAACATAGAAAGAAAAGACTGTTTTAAATGTTAGATAATACTGGTCTAGGTCGAGCAGCCTGCATTTTCTTTGCTGTGCCGCAGCCGCAGCCCCACCACAATACACTGACCAAGACCTAAAACTGTGTCCTCTAATTTTGGGTGACTCGGATGAATTAACAAGATCTGAAAGCCTGTGATTACAGTTGCACTTGAAAAGGCCTGACATCTCTGGAAACCAGGCGGTAGATGTATATGATGAAAGGAGCCAAAAATAAGTGGAGGCCTAGAAACCTTTTTATCTTCATTTCTCCATGTGAACGTAACTATATATTTATCTGAAATAAATTTTCACTGGTATTTTCTGAAGCAAAGCTAGTGGTTCTGAAGTATTCTGACCCTTTTGATGGGGTCTGTTTGTGGGTTTGCATGCAGATTAAAGTGTGTGCACAAAGTATTTTCATTAAATGAAGATGTAGCAGACAAAAATTTCTGAGCAATCTTCAAGATTTAGTCAATTTGCGGTGTCCCCACTCTTAAGAGATGTTCTGTGGAATGCTCCACAACTTTTTACTTTGCCTTTTGTTTTTTAGATCAAAGTGTAGAGGAAGCTGTCCTTGTGATGCCCGCTGATGTAAGGCTGTTCGGTTGGTGCTGGTCTTGGCAGCAGCTGTACAAAGGCAAAGGTGTGAGTGCTTAGCATAGAACTGGACATAACCTAATAAAAGCCATCAAAAGGAGGCATATGGCAAGAAGCTGAAGTCATTATTGTGTGTAGATGGAATAACCACTTTCAAATAAAACTGAAACCTGTAAGGTTTCAAATATACTGAAAGGAATTTGACTGCAACCAAAGAAAACAGGGTAAATACATGTCACAGTGTACAGACTCAACAATAAGGCTCTGAAGAAGAACATTCTGGACTAAATAGTCCTTAGTTGCAGCCTCCTGTGGGAAAACTAATTTAGCTGAAGAAAAGCCTATTTTTTAGTTGATATTTTTTCCTGATCCAGTTCAATGTGCTGCATCAGGCTTAACTTTGTAGAGGTGTGGAAACTGGCAGTAGGGTGTGAAGAATAAGAGGAACAAGGATGGGAAGCAGTACTGTCCTATTAATATTCATTGTATTTGGGTTTTTTTAATGAGTATTATGAAGGGTCAGGGAAGCCACAGTCCCCTGAACAGTTTAAATTGGCACTGGCAAGGAAAGAAAACAATTCTGTTCTCCGTGTGCTTCTCAGCTCTCCGCTGTTCGCTTGTGTCATTGCTCAGGGGTTTAAAAAAAAAGAGTTACTTATTTGACTTATCTAATTTTATCTGAATAACTATCCCCATCTAATTTGCTGTGCAGCCATTTGGTATTTCTGCTTCTCTTAGGGAACGGAGGGTGGCCTAGGGGCAAAATGAGCATCTGGAGATAGATGGATTGCTTTCTGATTTTGCTGTCGGTGTCATTTATCCCAGTTTAAAGTGTTTGTGCAACTGCTTGCTGGTATGGGCAGAAGACTTAGCGTATCTGGGTTATTTGGGATGGTCTTCATCGCAGAGCAGAACTGTCCTAGGCCTGGAACTCTCTGTGTTCTTGGTTGTGCTAGACCAAAAACCCTTCCTGATGGGGTTGCTGAATGGGCTTCTTTTGGGGGATGACCGAATTTGACTTTGTTATTATGTTTTTTGGTAAAATTCTCAAATGACTGGAACCAAAGAAGCTATGTTGAAAATGCGTGAGGCATCCTTTCAGTAGCACTGAATAAGTGAGGTGAACTGTGGGCCCAAACCTTTCTAACCCTTTTTCATAAGAAATGTTACTTAAGTCACTTTGGCACTTAAGTGGATGCATATGCTATTTGTTACAAAGTAATATCAAAACCAATTTAGATTACACACAGACTGACCAAAAAAAAAAAAAAAGCTTTAGTAAGATTGAGTGCTGTTCTGTTTCTGTCAAATTTGTGATGAACCAGTCAAGTGAGTTGTGGTTCGGTTGCATAAGTTTTAAGTGAAGAGTTATTTTTAAGATTAATTGGTTTTGTTAATAAATTCATAGCAAGGTGCTACAACCCTTGCATTAGCAGATCAAGATGTGTGGTTGCAGCCTGGGTACAGAAATAGGGAAGAAGGGACAACATTTTTTTTTTTTAAACTGTTTTTGCCATCACATATTGTAGAAATATCTTAAGGTTGCATCCCCCCTCCTCCAAAAAAGTGTTCATGGGTGGAGGGATTTTTTTCTTTTCTTTTCTTCTTTTAGTATTGTAGCCCGGATTGTCTATTTTAAAAATGACTGATAAACATAGTTCCAAAAATTTCACACAAGTTACATTTAGTAAGTCCCTCCACAGTTCTTCTCACTTCTGCACAAGCTGCATTTTTAGGGGAAGTAAGAGGGGGTTTGTTTTTTCCAGCTATCAAATTTTCAGGGTGTCCGACCGGCTGATCCGTCTCCCTCTGCAGTTGTGCCATTTGTAGAACTGATGCAAGGGAGATGATGGCAGTAAGGGCTGGACTTCCCTTTTTGGCAGTAGTGTAATCTTAGAGCAACTTAATCAATTGTGAAACAACACCTTTAAATTATTTTACAGCATGAGTTTGAAAGGGGCATCTGATACCTCAGTAATGTTCGTGCCTTGTGTTCCCTGTTGCAAGAGACGATAATTAAGATGGAAGAAAATACTGCTGCGTAAATGGACTTTGAAATGTGAGGTCAGTTGAGTGACAACTATTGGACTGGATGATCTTTATTAAAGACCCCTGTCAGTCTAGCACAAAGACACTTGCACGAATTTAGACTTACAAATTTAGACAAACTGCAAAGAATGCCGTTCACGTGCTGTTAAGTGTGAGAAGGAAGTTGTGCAGGGCTTTTTATGTAAGGGCACTGGAGATTACCGGATACGGAGAGATTAAAATTATGTAGAAAGAGAGTTCACTTCCAGCAGCTGTGGTTTTCTGAGCAACACGTAACATTTATCTCTTTGTTATGCCTTTTTTCATATGTCAGCAGGGAGGCCCGTCTGTATCAGCTTTCCCTCCTCAAGTGTACCTTTTAATTTTGCACTCTTACTTTATGCAGCTCATTGCTGTCAGGCAGCTGTCTTTCACTTCTGTGAATGAGCAAAAGACTACCAGTTCAACAACCTGTTGCTTTTGAATACAGGAGAAGCTGTCTGCAATACGTGATTTATTTGTTGTTAGAAGTAAGGCACCAAATTGAACTTTATACGGTGCGGGCAGGATTGCAGGGTGGTTGTAGACCTCTGTTAAGGTAAATATTGTGTATATCTCATAATCTCTGTGAAAAGTATGTGTGTGTGTGTGTGAGGAGTGTTTGATTATTTTTGTTTGGTTTGGTTTTGAGGGTTTTTTTGACAAATTGGTTTAAGCAAGTAAGCTAAGTAAGGCTGACCCTTCTAAACACAAGCTTACTGCATATTTGTGTTGACCTTTGGTACTACTCCTTCTCATCTGCAGGCCATTAATAGATCTTGTCTTTTACATTACAATCCGCGTAACTGCCTGCGACATCTGCACTCTTCTGTTGCAAGCATCGCACACAGCCTTGGGCAAAATAACAGAAGTAAAAACCAAAGTGCTTTTGGTCAAAGGCAGTTTGAATGAAGACAGGTTTGAATTAACTCTGAGGTCAGATTCGCTTGGTAATCTTCAGGTTGTGTGTTGTTTGGAAAAGGTTTTTTTCCATTCAAAAAACCAATGTTAATATAAGCAGATAACATGCCTCTACAGTTCATCTGCATTCCACCCTCTAGTCAGGGAAAGGAAGATGTTGCCAGAGGATTTCCCGAGATATCCTCATCCTATTCTAGTTTCTTGGGCAGCAGTTAAATGCTAAGAAAGCATGCACAGAGATGTTAGCCACTGTTTTTCCTCTCTCACTGAACTTTCTCCACCCTGTAAACACCTCGTTGTGGTTCATAAGGTCTCATCATAGTTCATCAGGTCATGGGAGAAGATGACTGGAAAACTATATGACATTCTCATCTTTGAGTATGGAAGACACAAGGGACTAAACAAATCTTGTGTTCTGCGTAATGTGATGTGCTGTTACATCACTAATACACTTCTAACATGGCTTACAAGAGCATGTTTCAAAATTGGGTGTAGGGGGAAATGCGAGAATATCTGGCTATCTAGAATGTGCAGCACCGAATATGAGAAGATAGTTTAAGCAAAGGAAGAGTCCTGTCTTGATTTAGAAGTTGTCCAAGAGCAGCAGCCAATATACAGGAATAAGTATAAGTAATTTTTCATAAAGATGATTGAAGAAAACTCTCCAGATTTTCTTTAGGATCTAGGCTAGTAAGGAAAAGTTCTAAAAATACCAGGAACAAAAAGAACAGAGACATATGTCTGATGGCTGTGCTCAAGTTGTCAACAACAATGCTGAAAAAACAGAACTGTTAGGTACATCTGTAGTGAGAACAAAGCTGAATATTACAAAGGATCATATAACGTTATACAAATCCACGATATTACAGCAGTAAATAAAGACTGAAAGAACACTTTTGAAAATGTGTGTGACAAATTTATGGAGACCGAGGATTTTTTTTTTTAATGGCTAAACTGTCCAAAATTTTAAGGATTGTCATGTAGCAGATGCTATTCAAGAGGATTAATAGAAAAAAGGTATTGTAAAATGTCTAGTGTATCAGTTAGATTAAGGGTTTAATCTAGTCTGTCTAAGAAACTCTCTCTGGAAAATGTTACATTCAATTAAGAATCATTGAATGAAGATATAATTTTGTGATGTTCAGTTGTTGGATGTTTGTTTGCAAAAAAAACCCAAAAAACAACAAACCCCAAATGAACACATAGTTGGAAGAAAATGCAAAATTCTTCCTGACAGTTTTATCTAGGCCATGTAAAGTAGAAAACATGACAAATGATGGCATAGCCTCATGTATTTGATTGAATTAAAGAGCACATTAGGTTCTGAAAGATGAATTCAAAGCTTTAGGAAGTTAATCCTAGGAAGAATCTTAGGAAGAAAAAAAAAGGATGGATGCACCTTAAGGATGAGGAACAGTCTCTGAAAAAACAGTACTGCAAAGTATCGAGGCTCACGGGCAATAGGCAGTGGACAAGACACCACAAGATAAGTTATCTTGCCAAGAGCTGATAATAGTTGAATATACTGAACGCAGAATGGGAGATTTCCTTTCCGATATTATTGACCTCACTTCTGGAATATCATCAGGTTTGATGGATTCACTTCAAGACGTATTTTAAAATCAAAGTCAGTACTGGTTGTAGATGTTGGAAAAAAGTATCTCTACACTTAATGTAGACAGCGATGAAGAAGGAAATTCTGAGTTTGTTGAAGTGATTTGATCATATACCTGTGCTTGAACAAAATGGAGAGTCTTCACATTTGCAAATACAGGAGTCACAGCGGCAGGAAGCAGAAAGTAAAAAAGAACATGAACTTGCATAAAAGGAAAAAATATTTAAAGTGGTAACTCGTTAACTATTGCACTAGCTTATTGATGGACTTTGTAGATTCTCCAGCGCTTGAAATTAATGTCAAGATCCAAGATCTTTCAAAAAGCTGCTCTTGTTCAAGAAGCTGTTGAGCTACGTCAGACAACAATTCATGCTTTGTGAGAACCAGAATAGATATTTGCGATTTTTAAATTCCTTTGTTGGTAGTAACAACATTCACTATTTGTTTTGAGAAGAGGAAAAAAATCTGTTTCAAACTTTTTTTTCCAAATAGGGTCTTCTTTTGTAAGTCTATAGGAAGTATATAGAACCTCTCTTCAGTTTTGAAAGAAAAGCCAGTTTTATATGAATTGTCACAGACTCTTATTACTTTTAAACTTCCTAACCATGTAATTATATTTTTTTTAAATGGAAAAACATAAAAATAGGTAGTTTAGTTGTTGGGTTAAACAACGAGTTATTAAATAGCTTAGGTTTATGTCTTTAGTTACTTGCCTGATATGCAGCTGTTTAGACACAGGTCTTTGTGTGCTGAGGTCTTTCAATGGAAGTTCTTACGCTAGGGAAAGTAATTTCATCCTGTGATGACAGCTAGTAGAGACTATCTTGCTGTGGTCATGGAAAGTTGGACTGGTACGACTCTTGCTAGGTGACCTTCTCACAGGATTCTGCCTGCTCTCAGAAAACAGGCTATTTCTTTTCATTGGTTCTTGGGTGGGCACTCCAAACTCCAAAATTGGCAATAATGCCAGACATAATTTTATGTCCTTATGAGTACTGCTGTTTTGAAAGAAATGGTTTTGGGACTTTTCTCTCTCAGTTCCACTATCAGGCCTGCAGCTCTGACTCCTTGGATTTGGGAATTTCTGCTTGATTTAGTAGATAAAAAAATTTTGTTGTGCAGTGTTAGACTTGGACATGACATTGAGGAATGTCATGTTAGAGAGAGAATTGAGGTCCTGCATGCATATGTGATATTAGAAAATGTGTTCTGCAGGTGTTCAGAATCAGATAGCTTCTTATTATGATACAAGTATTATGTTTTTGCAAAGATACTCGATAACTTCTCACATCTGGGCTGATACAGCTTGAGACTCGTTTTTCATTAGTGAAGAATCATAGAATCTTTAAGGTTGGAAAAGACCTCTAAGATCATCAAGTCCAACCATCATTATGCTACAGGATAAATATTTTCTCTCTTGTCTGCTGATCTTGTAATTTTTATTTCATCTGAACCTCTTCAGTCTTCTTGACCTTACTTTGTCTTTGTGAGTACTTCCCAACGTACTTCCTTGCTTTCAAGGGGGGAAAAAACCCCAAACCTTTAAAAGAAATTATTCACAAGGGAAAAACAATAACAAAATCACACATCTTTACTTCCATTATTAGAAGTAAATGAAACCGTTTCTCTGCCTGACCCTCACTCCTAGCCATTTGCTTCATGTTCCTCTTGCTCTCTAACAGATCATTCATCTATTCAGATATTCCTGAACTTTTTTTTTTTTTATTGGACAGTAGCGATCTTTCACCCTTGAGAAGTGTAGATTTTGATGGCAGATAAAGTTATTTTGTGAATACACACTGCAAAAACACACACAAGGGAGAAAAATTAATCAGTTGCTTCTGTAGGAAGACAGCAGATACGTAAACTACCATTAGCATGAGAAAACTGTCATTTCTTGAACTATTTCCAGAGGACGTGACAATGTTTGTCAGTAGAGATCTCTATGCTGTATAATAAAGGAGCTGTCAGATTTCATTGAGAGATGTATAGAGGAGTGATGTTTGCCAAGAACACTTCCATCAGTACATTTGACCTGATACAGCCTCTTTATCTAGAGCTTGCCGTTTATGTCACATGGCAAGTTATTTTCTTCCAGGTCTCCCGAGCCTGTAAGAGATCTTCACTGTTGAGACTACCCAGGAGGAGATGTGAATCGAAGCTCACCTGGGTGTCTCCGCTGTGCTCCCTCCAGAACAGAGATCGTCCTGAAGACAAGCACACTGCCGCATATTGGTCCTTGTTCAAGACAGGCTTCCTGTGCTAAAAAATGGCAGCCTGCAGTCTGCCTGCTGCCATTTATGGAATTCAAGGAATGACCCTGGTTTATTAATTAAAACAAAAGGAACTCAGCCCTTAATTGGACACTTTGTGGTTGTGTGTGTCTGACAATAATTACTTTGTAATGTTGGTTGTTGGGCAACACAGAGGGGGAGAACAGTGGATGGCTTTTTAGTAGGGTGGGAATGTACATGGTTAGGTTTTCCCCAGTGGGGAGTAACAGAATTGAGTTTCATAGAATACCATACCCGTTAATTGGCTCAATATAGTCAACTTCTGGTGAGGATGGACACATAGCTCCCTAGAGGGACACCGGAGGCTCCATCCTGGGACCAGAAGAATGTGTGACTAAAGTCTGTGATAGGGGATTTGTGAAAACCAGGACCACTAATCACCTAACAAGTAGGATGATCCATTATAGTTGTGTTACAATCCTTATTGGGGGACAGAAAGCGCAAGCATCCAGTGTTGCATGACTGACAGTGCATCTGTCATGTGAAGGCAAATATATTTCCAGTCTGACACGTGATGAATATACTTAATTATTTGTCAGGAGGAATGACTTTGGTGTACTTCTGAAGACAATGTCTCCATGTGCAACTTGTGCTCGATGAATTCTCAAGGTTCCCTATCCTGATCCAATATTTAAACTAACATTGTCGCAGGACAAAAATTGATAAAGAGCAAAACGTGAGAAGACCTGGGTTCTCCTTCTCCAGGGGAACAATGTCGACTGCCAAAGATTTTCCCGTGTGACTTTGGGCAGGTCAGTGTAGAGCAACACTTGCTTAAAAATAACAGCCATTTTTCATGAATTATAGTAATGCTTAGGTTTCATTATTTGACACTGGAAAAAAATGTAATTCTTCATCTGAAAGCAGCAGTTTAGACTCTTTTAGCCTAATATTATTCTGGTTTTGGTTCAACTGTTCTGCTTGAGTAGGATTCTTAATTTGCATGAGAAGGGACTCAGAAGTTTGTTCTGTCTGTGAGTATGGTTCCTGGAGACATACATCACACAAACTGCAAGATTGTTACCCAAATCTTCAAGAAAAGGACACAGCAAGCTAGGTACTGCCTAGCATGTTTACTTGGGTTCCGTCAGTTCAGTGTCAAAGCACTGTATGGTCTTAAATGCATTCGTTTTCCCCCAGGTGACTAAGTGGCTTTTCCAACATCATCTAGAAACGTGTGACACAAATAAGAACTGACTCTTGATTTCTTTGGTCTGAACTCATTTCTTCATTGGTACAACACCCTACCTCTGTATGGGACTTTCTGGTAGTAGTTGTTCTCTTGTCTGAGGCAATCACTTGAAAAATACAATGGTTCTGCGGGTAAATCCTGGCCTTTGCTGCCATGAAGAAGAAACTAACTGGAATGCAGTAAATGATGTCAATTTCTTGGTTGATCCCTCATCCAGAGAAAATAGCAGTCTCTGAGCTCTCTTGGCTGCTCAGTCTTGAGAGTCAGAAGCAATCTGGAGCAATCTGTTGTATCTTAGTATTGCAGATATGATTTCAAAGTCCCCCAAGAAGAAGAATAGTTGCTCTTTTAGATCTTTAAAGCAAGAGGCTGTGGAGCCCTTTGTAGCTATTTAGCATGGTGATTTTGGGTGACGCTTCAGGAAACCTCTAAGGTGCTAATTGCCAGAAGCTGAAGAAGAGTAGAGTGGCCTTTCTTCTGGTATATATTTGTTTTTCTACTTTGCACTTGGTGTCAGCTGCTCTTGGAGATGGGATTTCATGGAGCTTTGTCTGATCCAGAATCTTAATTCCTATCTATTGATATTCTTTAACAGTACATTTTGGAGTGTATGTCTTTGGGTGTTTGCTTGGTTGGGACACAGTAGGTAAGGCATGCGATTAACATTTTGTAAGTGACTCTTTAGAGCAGGCATAAAATTGTAATCTGTTTTATTTTTCAGCTTTTGGGCTTTAGTAACCTCTTGTTTAGACATAATTCCTTCTTCAAGTGGGAACATGCAAGGAAAGGGATTCATTTTATCTGACTTTCTCTAAGGATGGAGCTGATGGATGTCTTTACAATGATTAAAATTTTAAAATATGCTGACCTGTACGTAAAGTATTTAATACCTAAAGGTTTCTAGTAGAAAGACCAGTGTCAGTGCAGGATTGCTGGAGTGACATACATGTAAATAATATGTTCAGTAAAAACTCCTGAGCAGTTTATAACAGTGCAGGTCTTTAAAGAAAAAATCATCTTAGCAACTGTTTGTATTTGCATTAAATAAAACAGGAAGGAAAAGACAGTATGTGCTTTAAAGCACTAGAGGGAGCCCGGAGGAAGAAGAGGGGAAATCCAGAGAAGACATGTTGGCATTTTTAGGAATAGCTTATACAAAGCATCTGTTTAAATCCTCCTGCTTAGTTCAGCTAAAATGCAGCTACAGGTTGGCCCTTGCCTCTGACCGCTCTCTGTTCCCCCACGCTTCACTAAAGAAATTTCAATTTTCCAGTCCTGAGAGAGGCCAGAAGCTTTTTAAACAGCTGTAGGGAAAACCACCTGCCTCTCTGTAGACCGTGCCCGTTTTTGGGGGGCTTGTTTTGTATTTGGATGAGCAGCCAAAGGTTAATTTGCCCCTCAGTGCCAGTGGCTTTTTTGGGGAGGATCTGTATATAGGCCTAGTTCTGAGTTTGTCTCCCTCAGAGGTTGTATGGGGGAGAAGGGAAGCAGGGGTATTTGTATTGGGGATTGATGAGATGAGGAAAAGTTTTAATGGCATTAATTTGGAGTCGCCACATTACTCTTGTAGGGGGTCAGAGGAAAATTAGTATCTGTGAGTTTGCAGAATAACATACAGGCATGAAGTTTCTGTAAAGACTCTCTTCTTATTTTATGAAGTTTTAGAAATGTTGTTGGGCACACTTTTTATATTGCTTTGTCATGAAGCTAAATGCCTCGAGTTAAAGTGTAACGGCTTTATGATGTAGATAATATAAATAATCTGGTTTTAGTTCCCCCCACCCTAATAAACTGCCAAAATGTTCGTATCTTGGCATCTGTACGAGCAGGATGAAATCGCAGGGTGAGGTGTGTCTTGAGTTTTCCAGTTTTTAGAGGTGAGGGAATCTTTTTAGTATTCTAATGTTTCTCCTCTTGATATCCAGTATTACACAACTAAACCTGTCACTGTGGAGAACTAAATTTTAATGGCCTGAGGCCTTGGCATTGAGCAATTTTGGGGGAATGGAAGGATGGATTTTATTATTATTATCATAATTATTATTATCTGAGGCTGCTTAGGGCTTTGGGACGCTGGAAGTCATCTCAGAGAAGGCAGACAGACTGGAAGTGGGTGATTAAATGAGCAGAATTAATCTATGTGTACTGCTTGTTTATCATCCGCCTCTGTAATTTATGGCTACCGCACTCATTGTTCAAGCTCCCTAATTTCTCTTTTCCCCTTTAGAAAATAAAAGGAAAGGGCAGGAATAATGGGTTGGGGTTTTCTTCCTTTGGTCTGTTTAGGTGGCTTGATTTTAAGTTACAAAAACAAGGACAAACATTGCTCAGAAGTACTCTAACCATGCTTTAGCCTGAGGACTCTGCTCACTTTAAAGGAAACAAATATAATGGAATTTAAATATGCGGAGACTGCAGTCCTTCAGCAATGCACAGAGATTTTTTCTCAGTGTACTTTGAAACTAAAGAATTGTTGGCTGTTCATAATTACATCATTCCAGATTTGAGACGGCTACAAATTATGAATTGAAGAAAGCATTTATTTTGAAATATTTAATAACCTCTTGGCAACAAAAAAATAACCCCAACAGGTAATAGCACTAAGTAATTACAGCTTAATTCCTGTTGGATGGTTCAGGGCCTTTTCCTGTCATCTGAGAATTAAGTGCAATGAAGATGAAACAGAGTATTGGAAAAACAGATAATTTTTTTTCCCCTTTAGCTACTCAGCTTTGCACTGTTTCTTCTGCTGCAATGCAGGGATGAGCGCAGGCGTGTTTCTTGCTCTCCTCATGTGTAGAGGGCTCCTGATAAAGCCCAAAAGTATTTCCTCGGGTAGAAGACTGACAGAGTTGAACTGTAAATTGAGTGCATATTCAATTTACTCCTCAGAACCAGGAAAACAGACTTTTTTAGTCCAAAACAGAGGATAATACTTTTCTAGATTATGTTCTTATGCTTCTAGAGCACTGCTTACTGTGGTCTGTGAATACTTCAGGGAACTCAGTGATTTATAGATTATCCAGTGGGGCTCCTTAAAGTGCAACTAAACCAGCTTTTTTTGGTGATTATTCAATCTTTTTTTTTGTAATTATTCAACTGCAGGGTAGTGCCCGCCAACACTGAACTCCACAGGGCAACAGAGTGGTGTCTTTTTACCCATTGAAGTGCTTGGTGGAGGCACGATAGAAAGGATATAGTTTCCCTCAGGAGAGTTAGAGGAAAAAAAAGTTACTCTCTTAAAAATACACATCGGAAATCAATGACATGGCATACTTAGACTTTTGTGTTGCCTTAGGGAAAGCCGATACCTTCAGTAGCAGCCCAAGGGCAGAGTTTTTATCATTTGACTTTCTCAATGATGTTTACCCGGAGGCTGTGGTATCCGATAAAAAAGAAAGGGCCAACAACAGGGCTTACAACCCCAGAGTGGGTGTAAAGTGCCAGGGTGCTACAGGGCTCAGCACCCCTTCCATCTCCCCGCTGAGCTGAGGCAGAGCAAGGCACCCAAGAAATGGTGCCCACAGCTGCTTTTTCCCCCGAGTCCTTGCTGTCAGGAAACATCAGCCTATACTGGTCACTCACCTGCCCTCTAAACTTTGTGGAGAAAGATGCCGCTGTAGAGGGTGGCTCGTCCTGCTCCAAGCTTGGCATCTGCAGCATCCCTTGCTGAGGTCTGTCTGGAGGTGGCCTGGAGAGGAAACCTGGTCCAGATGTCTAACGTGAAGCCTTTAATTCTGTGTTGGAGGAACATCTCGTTATAGGTTCACAGCAGAAATTGCCATTTGCTGTCACTTGTTGCAGCGCTACAGTGCCTGTTCCCAGTTCTGTTCAGGGCAGTCCAAAAACACGGGGCTGAGGTATCTCGGTGATCTGTTAGGCAAAGCGTAAGCGCAAACAGCGGTGTGCTTTACAGATAAGTCGAGAGCACAGATCCGCTGATCTGAGGTCGGCTCGGCACCTCCTGTGCAAACGCAGGGAGGTTAAGGGAGCAGGGACTGCTTCTCCCTTCCCTGAGCCTGGGAAGGACGGGGAGCGACCGAAGCCGGGCAGGCTGCTGATTCCTGGCTCTTCCAAGTGAGGATCTGGGGTACTCCTCTTTGCCTTGGTTAGGAGCTGGGGTCGTTAGCAAAGGATATTAGCCCTTTAAAAGGTGGCTGTTTCATCTGTGTTCCTCAGAAATGAAGTTTCTCTTTCTTTTTTGGTTGCCTCTAATGTAGGGCTGTGCATAGCTACTGCAGGTGAGCCCTAAATTAAGATCTGGTGGGACCGTAGTGCTGGTATGTGGGGCTGAGATAAGCTCCCCAAGCAAACATTGTAATATACAGAATTATTTTTAATAATGTAGGACTTTGGCTGGGCTTTGCCTTAAGGAAGAGGGGATGGGAAATCTCCCCCCGAGCTGGTGAGCTCAGCATAAATATGTGCTAGGCTCTCATCCTTGCTGGGGCTTGGCTGAGATCTGCGTGAGGATGGGATTTAAATCCCATCACCTGCAGTGCCTGCGGTGGCTGGTAAAGCATCCTCCTTTTGCTCTAAATGCCTGTTAGACAGCTGGGGAGGGGGGCTGTGGGGGGAGGCACTCACAGTTCCCTTTGGAAATATGTGATGCTGAGCAGTTGCTGCTGAGAGAGAAGAGAGAAGCATTAAAAATTCCTTTAATTGCATTCTGCTGTATTTGTGTGCTTGATAATAGCTGGTAGCACTTGTTTCAGAGTATTTTAATTGTATGATTCCCCCCCCCCCTTTTCACATTAGCCTTTGAAAAAGTACTTTATGCTAATGCATTTCTTCAGTGCAATTTAAATTTTGCTTAGAGTATACTGCAGATTTTTTTTCTCCCCCCATATTGTGAAAAAGTATTATCTTTATGTTATAATATATAGTCAGGCAGGAAGAAGCTTAACTTTGGCTTCTCTGGGCAGGACTCCGCTGAAAGATGTGGTGCGTGAACATGTTGATTTTATTACTATCTCGTAACAACAGCTTGCAGTTGGGCTCCCTTATTTGTATTCTCAGCAGGACAGCAAGGTGAATAATTTAATTCCAGCAGCCTCCGCCACGTGATGGTGCGAGGACCCGTCAGCGATGCCTCCCCTACGCCGAGAGACTTCGGAGGGGAATGGAAACTTACAGAAGTGATGCGAAATCCTCACATCTCCTCCCTTAACCCTGGAGAAACCTCTCGGCGGAGCGATCGCTTCTTCCTTTGCTTTTCCACGCGTTCCTCTGACGTGGAGTTTAGGGAGGGGGGTAGTGTGAGCCTGCAAGAGGAGCGAGGGAGTGGGAAGCGGGGAGGGCAGCGGGGAAAAATGCACACCCAGCCACGGAGCTAGTTGGAGCAGGAACGGCGAGGAGCCGGAGTGAGGGCAGCGGGGAGTGGAAATTTACAGCCGCTTGTGAGCGCCTGTGCGTGTTCAAGCGATCCTTTCTGCTAACGCTTTTCCAGAGGCTGACGGTCGCTCGGCAGAAGAAGAAGAAGAGCAGGAGGCCGAGTCGTAGGATCGATCCCTTGTCCCTGCCACGCGTTGGTCATCGGCGGAGGCGAATGAAGCGGAATTCCGTGGAAGATAACTGAAGGCGGCTGCTGGGACTTGGGCTGCGGGGAAGGTGGCAGAGCTGTCTTCAGCACCTGGCCATGGGGCTGCGTGGGGCTGCCTAGGCGAGCCCCCACCTTTCCGCACGCAGTAAGTGTCAGCCAAGGGGATGTCCTCCCGGTGACAGAAAGTTAAGTGATTTAATAAAACTTTTCTTTTTTTTTTTTTTCCACTTAGCACTGGCCTTTTTGTAATAAACCGCTTGCCTGCTTGTGCTTGATAGTTACGCTGTTAGCTTTTTATAGCTTTGTAAACCGCGTTACCAGGAGTGGCTTTTTAAAGCAGACAACCCTAAACAATACTCCTCCTGTTACATAAGGCGCTGGCTCCGCAACCGAGTGCTCCGTGTCCATGGAATATCTCTGGAAATGGCTTTATTTACAGTGTGGTTTCCAAAAATAAAATATCTGCAATATATCATTTCTCTTGCTCCCCTCCGCTGACTGCCTGCAGCTGTGGACTGGCTCTTGAGATGCAGAGGAATGAGAGCGTATCCACTTGCATAAGCCAGCGGGAAGCAGTTAGAGATGAAGGGAAGATGAGCACACTTGTGAGCTGTCACAAGAAACGCCGTATGTAAATTAAACAGTCTCATTATTTATAGTCAATAGGTCTTGTCAACCTGAAATGCTAATTCTGTGCAATGGGCTATTCCTGAAGTCATTTTCAGGCAGAACTTTCATTGAGCTGAAGTTTTTGTTTCTGAGCAAAGACTCTTTCTTGGGCAAATGTTACAGTAAAGTGGAATTACTGCTATGGCAAATTATTTTAATGTGTTATGGAGCTATTGAAAGTAACACAGCAGGCTTACTAAGGACACGGTCAAGTGAATGCTGTGTAGAGAGGTAACTTTCAGTAATATTGAACAAAAAGCAAAAATAGTGTTAATGTTCCTCACTAATGGGTTTAGAGGAAGTCTTATTCCCTCTTGGCTGCTGCCTATGTTATTTAAATTATATTACCAGTTTCCATTATTTCTACAGTCATTATTGCTACTAGAAATGGAAATTTAACTTAGTTTCCCTTTTACTTAAGTATGTGAAAAGCTGTTAAGGACCGTTACCTTAGAATTGTGTGTACTTCAGAGACATTAGTTAAGAGACCTCTTTCTGCGTGACTGAGCCCATGGAAGTTTTGCTATGGACTATAGTTAGGCGTGGAATTGAAGTTTAATTTTTTTAAGTGACAAACAGAAGTTAAGAATCCCAAATATTCTTGACTTATCAATCCTGCATATTTGGTGACTGTAAAATCTGCTGGTTTCTTATCTTTCTAGTTTTATTTACCATAAAGTAATCACCTACTACTTCTATTTAGTGTGTCAGCATGAGCGGGAGCATCTCTATATCACGGATAATCCTGTCATAAAGAGATGACAGGATGCTGTAGCAGGTGCTACAGGTTGCCACTTCTGCGTGGCTTTAGAACCTGAGTGTTACCTGGCACTGTAGCGTGCAAATGCTAGTTTGTAATAAATATTTTATAATAATAATAGATGTGGTAACACAGAACTTGCTGTGATAAAAAGAACACTAGGCATCAAAGCCGAACACTAACTTGAAGTCTGGTATTTACCTGTGCCAGTGTAGTCTGTTCTCTGTACCCTACTCAGGATACTTAAATTAAGGTTGTATCATCACACATTTACACCCCCTTTCTCATCATCACTGCCTCATTCTGGGTTTGGCTGGTGAACACCTGAGCTGTAGCATCTGCTCCAGCAGCCCTGTCTCTCTCCCCTCCTTTCATCCCCTTCTTCCCCTCTTGTGCTGGTACAGCTCTTTGTAAGACTGGGGGGAGAACCAAACTGGAAACCCATGTGACCTTTTTGCCCCACCAGGCTATTTTTTGTTAACCTGGATCGATTCCTAGACCTGTCTCACCCCATGGCCCTGCAAACAGCTGTACCACTCCAACAGAGACTGTAGGGATGTGAACAGATGTTGACCAGGGTGGCACCATCACAGAACAAAGGTACCAAAGGGTGTCCCCAGTGACCAGATAGCTATTCAATGTTTAATTTTATCCCCCGTGTTTGCTGAGAGAATATATAGGCTTTTTATTTTTTATTGAATAGGCATTCAAGTACTCAGTGAAAAACAGAACTATTAATTTCTTTGAGTGCTTCCATAGAGCTACACCACAGTGCTTGAGTGGAGGATCACCATGAATGCCTTCAGTTTTGTAACAGTATTGAACAACTATGTGATATTATTATTCTCATTCTGTAGAGGTGATCAGATTAAGGGCAGAACTGCCTGCTTATTTTTCATGTGAGATCTTCAGGATGCATGCTCTCTGCTAAAAAAAAAGACATTTGTGCTGATGGTAGGCATTACTGCAATGTTTTGTGTGTTCAGGTGAAGTTCCAGCCAATTTTCACCTTCATTCCATGTAATACAACAAGTAGCCAACAGCAAAGGTTATGATGAGTAAATTCTTGAGTTTCTGGAATAATTTTGTTGCCAAGCAGAGATGGCATGCATTCACCCTAACCATAAAACTGTCCTCTCTTCTGTTTATCTTTTATCTCATTTGCAATGTACCTTCCAAAATCTGCAACTTATTGAGAATTTGCAGAGAAGTTACTTGTGTAGCCCTGAGTTCCTCTGCATATCAAATAAAACGTGGGTCATGTGAGGGGACTGCATGGAGGAGGATGGATTGGACTTCTCCAGGTGATCATCACACGTGGGGGCTTCCATCCTCTGGAATTACAGAGTATGTGATTCTGTAATTGCATCAACTTTCCTAAATATGGCAGGATGGAAAAATGAGGAAGGAATATAGCATCTCTTCCATTATGCAGAGACTGAATTAGGCAAAATTATGAAGGAAGTGTGCTAATTCAGGCCCCAAATATATGGGTCTTAGGCACACTGGGGTGAATGGAAGATGAATGTATCTTTTTTTTCCATTCAAGAAGCTCTAACCCAGCATGAGTTATTGAAATGTTCTGATTCTGATCAGTAAGTCAGTGAAGGTTAGGAACTAAGACAAGATGGATGTCTGATACTTGAAGGGAAGAAAATTTTTTTGCTCACTCATTTTTGAAGACCCAATGGCTTGTCTGGAGGAACGTCTGAGAAGAGTGCATGGATGGGCTCACATGCTCTCTCCCACTCTTGCCTTTATGGGCAGGAGGAAACATTTGTTACTGAGCTGCTTGACTGAATCACTTCATAGTGGGATGGATCAGAGTGGTGTTGCTGTCTGCGTTTTTTCCTTTATTGTGCTTACAAGCTCAGCTGCACTGTAATATTTTGAGAAAGTATGATTAAGAGGAGAGAAACTGAGGAGAGTGCCTATACACAGAATGCCTAGATCTCTTACTGTACTTTATAGCTGTATTAAAGAGCTCAAGTTGCACTATTTTTTTTTTTAGTGCATTTAGTGATAAACTGACAGAAGAGATATTTTGAAGACTGTTAAAGCTTAGGCTTTGGTGTCAAATGACCTAGGTTTCATTCCTGACACAGCCACTGATTTTTTTTTAATATGGCCGTGGATAAGTCTTCTAATCTTTCTATGGTTCAGCTTCTCCCTTTGCAGAGGGGACAGAGTAACAGGAAGTTTTTTTGGAAGTGTGTTTTCCATCTTGATTCAACGTTTGCAGAGTTGGAGGCCTCTGAGGGAAGGTATGCACTGAGTGTGAAGGGATGGTATGTTACTTTTGACAAGATACTAAATACCCTAAAACTCACGTCTTGTAAACCTTGTCCACCTCTGGCTTCAACTCACTGCTTTAGTCTGTGTGATTTTTTTTTTTTTCTGACCTGAACAGAAACAGTCACACATTTAGAAAGTGGCGCTTTAAATTTACCTTTTGGTGTTTCTGTCACTTACCTAAAATAAAATCAGTGCCATTTTTTTTTTCTCCCAATCAAACACAGAATTATATTCCCTGAAAGTATTTTTGTAAAAGTAGGGCTCGTAAAATGCACTGAACTTTCCAGCTCTGAACGTCCTGTTCATACTGATGGCAAGAGCAGGCTTTGGAAACCACCGTTCCTCCTACAGCACTGCAAGGGGATTTTCCCCATGACTGGGAGAGACAACCTCTGAGGCCAGGAGAGTTGGTCTGGTGAGATACAACTGTTTGTTTTCTTGGTCTCATAACTCCTCACAAGAACACTGGTGAAATAATATGATCACAACTAAATGTTTCAGAAGTTGGCTGGTCCCCTGTTATGAATTCAGGCGTGTCCACAATGCATTTCTGATGTTAC
This sequence comes from Tetrax tetrax, assembly GCA_009806455.1. Taxonomy (NCBI): domain Eukaryota; kingdom Metazoa; phylum Chordata; class Aves; order Otidiformes; family Otididae; genus Tetrax; species Tetrax tetrax. The sequence continues at coordinate 287,096 of WHYT01016826.1, forward strand.
AAAAATATATGTTGAATAACCATTAGATGGAAAAAGTTTTCCTAGAAAGTAGGAAAGAAAGGGGCTCATTCAGCCCTCTCTCTTGCTGCCAGACAGCAGTGTCAAAAATTTATGAAGAGATGCTCTGTAGTGTGCCTAGCAGAGTAGTAATTTCAGAATCTCAAAGCTCTAATGGTTGGAAACCTTTACATTTTCAGCTTAAGTTTATTCATTGACAGTTTTTCAGCCATTTGCTTCTGCATAAAGAAAGTGTTATTGTTATTTGAACTAAAATAACTTCTTCACCTTCCCTGTATTTTTATTCTGAGCTTACCAAGGCAAGCACTTTTAGCCTCCTAGACATGCTAGTCTTCCCATTTTTTTGACCAGACTAGGGTCCTTCTCTGCATGCGCTCTAATCTCTGTTGATTTTACTTGACTATGGGTGTTGAGGATTGCGTACAATGTTCCATATGAAGTTCCATCAAGACTTCGTACAAAGACATGAACACCTTTGTATTTCTACTGGCAATTACTTTCTTAATTCATCACAGATTTCTCTTGTCTTCTCCTGTCTGTAAAATATCAGCGTAGTTACCAGGTGTCTGTCTTTGTCACTTCTCATGGTAAGTCCTCAGCTTAAGCAGATATTCATGGAATGGTTTGGGTTAGAAGGGACCTTTAAAGGTCATCTAGTCCAACTCCCTGCCATGGCAGGGATGTTTTCAACTAGATCAGGCTGCTCAGAGCCCCATCCAGCCTAGCCTTGAATGTTTCCAGGGACGGGGCATCTACAAACTCTCTGTCTCTTCTGCCATTCAGCATTATCTGATACTTTCTACTCTTAATTTTTATCCCATTTTTATTATCTCAGTCCTTGAGGCAATCCAGTTTCTCAGATAATGATATTCCAGTCCTCTTCTGTGTTGATAATATCTTCCTATTTTGAGTCACCACAGCTTTTGGGTAGGCTTTTAATACCTATACCTCTAAATATGATCCTGTCCCCAAATTGCTCTTAGTGTCTCAGACAATCAGTCTCCCTTGACATGGTAATTTTTCTTCAGCTAGTTTATTTTCTACTATATTCAATCTAGTGTATTTCCATGTTAGATGCATGGGGCTTACTGTGTTTTCTCTGTCTAAAAATATATTCATAAGGGATTGTAGTATGAGCTACCTTTGGTAAGTCCATGTTGCATTCTTTTCAGTTGTCATTCATCTTTGTAGTTCAGTTATTTTTAGACTGTTTTCTTGAGAAAATGAAGCTTATGTGGTCATGCTGTCCGTCTCTCATCCTGCTTCTCTTTCCATGGTAACTTTTGACTGGCCAGTTTCAAGCAACCTTGACAGAGGGCTAGATGCCTGGAAATACCGAGTTCCAAAAAATGGACTGAAAATAAGTGATGACAGGAGTAGGGATTTTAAACCAAATTAGTGCCTCTACTGAAGAGAAGACCTTCCAAGTAAAGCTTGGAGAGCAGAGAACTGATACGAAGAGGACAGGGCAGAAATGTCCAGCTGTGTTAAGGGCTTTAGCAAGAGCTCCTGCTTTCCTTGATGCTGGAGAATCCCGTCATGAGGTGCAAAGCTGGAGGAGTCCTTGTTTTGCCATGTGCCTTATGGAATAGCCATCCATAAGACTAAATCCTCCCAAATCTCAGCAAAGTGACTTCACCCCTGTTTCCTTCTGCCTGTAATTGTGAATAGCATGTGCCCCCTAGGAGATTCCTGCATGGAGGAGCAAAAGGGACCATAACCTGCAGCTGCCAGTACGTGTTTTCTGAAGTGATGGATCATCTTTTGCCAGATGCTGATGTGTTAAAAACTGTGTCCTGAAAATGGGTAAATCCAAAACTGGTATTTGATGCACATCTTCCCCTTTTTCTTTCTGTCTCCCTCCACTTGCATACAGCGAATGCTTTGCTTTGTATGTAAGACTGATAAATGAAGTGAAGCAGAGACTTGGCTCTGTTCAGTGGAGGGATGAACTAAACAATCTCTTGAGTCCCTTCCTGTCCTATTATCGGTGATTTTGTGGTTGTGATTAGAACACTGGTAGGGTATGAAGTGAAAAGAAATGTTATATTATCCCTGAGCCGTGGTGACTTGGTGGTGAGACTGAAAGCATACAGTGGAAAAGTGCTAGCCTGGCTGCTGGAGTTTTATGGCAAAATTAGTGATTATTTAAATATAGACACCATACTCTAGATAGCTATGCAAGTTAGTTTTGGGGAGGAAAATGTATTTATAATTTATAGTCAACATTTCAGTAACGTGTACTTCAGTTTTTTAAAATCTCAGAACCTCTAGCTCATGAGTACTTCAATTTAAAAATAAAATTTTCTCCCCCTTTGCTTTTCCTTGAAGGCATGGCTTCAGCAATCTGAATAAACCTACCCCACCTTGGATGAAAATACTTCTTTTCTGAGATGCAACATGCCTGTTAAGCTCCTACTCTCAGACTCTCTCTCTCTTGCATCCTCATGCCGTGCTTCACAGATAATAAAAACATGCAGAATCAGGTCCTTCTTGAAGTGTATTGTGAATTATTAATGTCCTGATTGCAGCACATATGGGATTATGGGGGGCTTGGCGCTTGCTAGCAGCATTTAAACAAATTTATTGTACAATACTGACATCCGGTCTTTTCCAGTGCTTGATGTAGCTGAATGTGCCCACATGAGTTAGTTGTTAGAATACCCAGTCTTCAGTCTTGAGTGTTCTCAGGTTGAGGTGTGACTCTGCGCTGTTGCTAGTCGGATGGTGCTGCCAAAGCTCGCAGCTGCGAGCTCCATGGGAGCAGGACTCCACAGTTGAGAGCTCAGCCAAGTAGTGAAGGTGAGGTAGCCAAAACTGCAGAAATAAAAATGAGTTTTGAACTGAACTGTGAGGAGCTTGAAAATGGAAATCCAAGAGTGGTGAGCTTTCAGACATTGAATACGAAAATATTCCTGTAAAACTGACCTAGCAACAAATGAGAAGGTATATACAAATTCACCTACTCTGGACACTATAAAGGAACTTTTGGTTTAAATAAAATCCTTCCTGCATGTCATAGAAACTGCTCTTGTAAAGATAATCTGTAAAAATATTTTGAAATGTTTTTAATAGATGTTAGGACAGAGTCTGTATAGATTTTTTTTTTTTAAAGTGCTCCTCTATGGTTTGAATTTTGTATTTGACTGTTTTATATGGTTGCTATTTATAGTTGTAATAGAATGTATGTCTAATCTGGGTATTCATTCCATAGGATATTTGGGTATTAGTAACACATGGATGTATGGCACAAATGGGGTCATGCTTCCTGGTGGACTCTGTAGTGTTGTCAGTAGTAACAATGGAGCATGAGGGGAGTGGGTTCTTTGGGACCACTGGGAAAATGCTACACCATTCTGTTTTCTTCTTTATACTGTGTGTATTGTGCTCATTTAATACTCTCCTTAAAACTTCTTGTATAAAACTTATTTTTAATTGTAAAAGTTGAAGAAGAATAAGGAGATTGAAGTGGTTTTCGTATATATTTACATTTTCACAACTAATCTTGCAGCTTTGTGTAGGGAGGGTTGGCAATGGTTCTCATTTGTTGTGAAAAAAAGATGAAAGTTTGACATTATTTTTGCCTTTATTTTTTTTTAACCTCTTCTTTGTTAGTGTACAAACTGGAATGCAGTCCAGAATTGTGCTGTGCTCTCTCTTGAAAGTGGTACTGCCTGAACCAGAACATATTCCCATCTGTAGCATGTCCATTGACTTCAGTAGATCTTTGTATCAGACCCTCAGCAAAACCCATAGGAATTCACAACTTAATGCTATGTAGGATCAGAAACTAAATTACTTGGCTTCTTTCATGTATAAATACAGTGATGTGGTATTTGCCTTTCTAACCATTTAGAGGAAGAATGTTTTAAATTAAACAAACAAACCCATTTTCGTTAAAATGCTCAGTCTTTTATTTAAATGTCATGAAAATATTTGTGTCCGTTTGGGCCTGGTCCTCTGTTCCTTATTAAATTCAGGCAATGTTTGACACAACTGAGATCTGACCCACAGATTCTTGAAGTCTGTCAGACTTAGGGGGTAGCTTTAACTGCTTCTTCTCGAGAAGCTTTAGGCTGAGAAAGAAAAGCAGCTGAAGAAGAAGGAGTAATGGCGGAAAAGCTGGGACCTTGTCTTGCAATGCTCTAAACAAAGGACGCTTTGGGTATGCTGGCGTCTACAGTTAGTTATCTGCATCGTGATGAAGCCGTTGAGATTTGGCAGAAACCCTGATCAGAAATCTCATGGAGCCTGCCAGATATGCAGTGTCCAAAAAATGTTGGACATGGGCATAGACTTACTGGAGCTCTGACCTGTAGGTCAGGGGCTTTAGGAAGCATCCAGCTCCTGCACAGGTGCTGAGTAGTGGCTTTCCTTGTGCTAGTGGTGTCTTGTGACTGTACGTGAGAACTTTTACTGCTCTGCTGAGTAGCTGAAGCAAAACACAGTGCCTAAGGCATAACCTTTTCTTGTTCATAATGTCTTTCTGTGTTTTCATTGCATTTTCATAGAAATTTACAAGCTATTTTTGTTTCTTGTTTGATTTTAGGAAGTCCTTGTCTATCCTGAAGGAAGAAATCCAGGTGAAGAAAAACCATGCCTTTGTTTAGTAAATCGCACAAAAATCCTGCTGAGATTGTGAAAATTCTGAAAGAAAACATGGCCATATTGGAAAAACAAGAAAAAAAGACAGACAAGGTATGAGGTAATGTTTCAGAAGACCAGTAAGGCTTTTATGCTGGGGAAACAGTAGAATAAGGGGAATAAAATTGTGTTCCCTCACTGCTCTGATTCTGCAAGTGCTTGCACATGTAAGTAGCTTTGTGTTTGAACGGTCCTGCTGAAATCAGGGGGCTTTTGCATAAGTAAAGTACAACAGATCTGGGGGTCACACAGAAAATGTTGAGATCCAGGAGTCTTGGCCAAAATGAAGAGTGATCTCCTACTACTTCAAATAGTAATGCTTCTGAAAAACCAGCTTGGAAGGCTATTTGAAAACTATTCCAGTGTTAATTGGTTTATCAGGATAACAAATGAGACTGCAAATTAATGTGTAGGTACCCACAGAGCTACACTTCCTTCTGATGAACACTGTTTGCATAAAACAGCAAACCTGTATGTATTCAGATGTATGTAAAACAGATCTCACTCTGCAGATCCTTTCCAAACTTCTGGGGGCTAGTGCTTCCTAAATGAGCTGCACTACTTGTATTATAATTATAGTGCTAGGATTTTGCTAATACTATTGCTGTCCTCTCACTTGGTGACACAGACCTGAGTTACTTTTGCCACTCTTACAGTGACCAATTGAGAAGATGCATACAAAATGCTCCCAATTAGGAATTTGTGCTTACATAAAATCAAACAATTTTTTTTTTGTGTGTCTGAGATTCTGACCCTCTCTCTTATTACTGTAGTAGAAGTATATGATTTTAATTAACCACAAACTAATTTTAGGTTAAAGCTGAATGTCAGAGGAAACAGAAATAGCTGATAAGTGACACTAACACAGATTTTGTGCAGCTGATGTTTGTGTGTGCATGTTGTGCTTCCCTCATCTTGTGCAGGAGCCTGTATTAGAACAAACCCAACCCAAAAGGCAAGCACGTAGCCCTTTGTGCCCTTAGTGAAATCCTCTTGAAACTTTTCAGTTCAAAGCAAGGAGCTCAGAGTGTTTTAATTATGTAAGATCAGTCACACAGATTTCAGGGAGGCCTCTGGTATTTGATGTCTCATGCTGAAATACCTTCAGTTAAATGAAAAGCACTGAGAGAATTTGACTCTAAACTAAAACTTAAAATAAGTAACTAAATAAACCAACAGAGTCTGCTCTCCCCTGCTGAATTCATCCTTCGGAGCCTGATTAAAGAAGACATTAAAAGCAGAAGCTCTAGACTTGGGTTTCTTTTTGATTTGCTTTGCAGCATGACTCCTCTGGGTTTTGACGATTTTTGGCTTTGAGCTGGTTTGTTTATTTGGGTGTCAGTGACAAAGGAGGAGAAATTCAGACTTCTTAGAAAATCAAGAACTCGATGTAAATTTTTCATAAAAGTCAGAACAGCTGGTGTGTGTTTTGCTCACGAAGGAAAAGATATGAGAGCGTTCCCCGGGTGTATTAGAGATGGAAACAGCTTGTGAATTTAATGACGATGCTTATTTTACAGGAGGAGGTTGGTTTTCAGTATTTTCTGCCTATGTTATCGCTATGGGAAGGAGGTTGGTCCTGGGGTGAATGTGGGTGATCGGGGAGAGGAGGAAGTGGGGACAAGGCAGTTGCTTCAGCAGCAAGGCAGAAAGTGAATAAAGCAGCCTTTTTTGGATAGTATTTACACATATGCTTTACACAGTGCACAGTGTGCTTGTTGACTCAGGACTTTGTGCTCTGATGTAGAGGAAGCACATAGGGTCCTTCTCCTTTCAGAAGGAAGACGTGAGACTCTTCAGTGACGCCTTCATCTAAAGTGTTGCACTGAGCTGTCCTGAAATAAATACCTCTACTCACAGTACCTCACTACTGTGACAATGGTAAACTTTAAAAAATGGAAGGAAAAATAACTCTTGCAAAAACAATCACCCCTTCACATCTCTTACGGGTTTGTCGGCTTACTAAAACCATTTTAAAGTATTGTTTGCATTTTGAATTGGAGAAGAAAAGATGGTGGAGAGACTTTCAATGGCACACAAATTTTCGAAACTTACTCAGTAATACTAATTAATAACATCTTGTCTTTTCATGAGTAGGATTAGAGAAATTTAACTGAAAACAAAAGCAAAGAAAAATAAAGCACAGTGCTGCACTTTGTGCTGTTCAAAACCTGGCAAGGTTTTTAAATTTACCTCCAATTTTATTTCCAAAGGGAGATGAAATGTGTCAAACTTTCATAAATCGGGCCTGAGGTCTGGCCATGGACCCTGGATATCTCAGAGCTGGTTTTGGACCCTGTGAGCCTATGAATGCAGAAGTTTGGGAATTAGGGTTCTCTGATTTTTTTTTTATTTCTAACTCCTTGTCTGCTGCAAGAACTGGAGGGATACAATTGTGCCTCACCATAAAACCGAGGTTCCAGGACTTATAGGGTACGACTCCACAGCATTCCTGATTTCACTCATGTGCAGGATAGCTTCCAACTAGGACTTGCCTCAGATGCTTAAACAAGAAGATTTATCCTGTGACAATGGAGCTGTTATTGTAGTACAGCCAATGTGGTATGTGGGCTGAGGCAGCTAAAAGCTGCTAATACAGCCGGAATTGGCAGAGAAGCCTGACAAAGCCTGAATTAACTGCAAGGCTAGCGGAGAACCTCCTTGTTTCCTTTCCCAGTTGAAAAATCATAAGTACGAGGTGAAGATGCCTTGGGCAGCTGGGTGGGCGCGAGGTCGGGCAGGGAGAGGCTTGATGCTTCTAATACAACTTTGTGCAACTTTCAGCAGGAACCAGGAGGGTTCAGCAGTCCTCAAAGGGACTGTTTTTAAATAATGCAGAAATGATCATTCCTACCAAGCTATGCAGTATGCAGGTAGAGGGGGCCTTACAGCAGATTGGTGAAGACTTTCAGAGTAATGGGAAGGGGGGAGGGGAAACAGGATGCATAGAAGCCACTTGTAACTATAAAGGCATTTTTACATCTTTCTGAGACACATTTCCATGTACACACATAATATACAGAAGTTTGCACTCTTTCTTAATGATGCTTTTTGTTGTTAGTAATCGAATAGGACCCATTCAAACTTTGACTGAACTCTGTTGACTGTGCTAGCATCTGTCTTCTTAGATAAGGATTGAATTTGACCCAGTTCCTCCGTGTGTCTTTTCTTTTAAACCTATTAATGTGTGCAGTGTTGCCATTATGCTTTTTAAACACTCTCAAGTGAAAAATAGGCTAAGTTTGAATGTTTGTTTCTTTTATTTTATGGGTGGATGGGTTGGTTTGTTTGCTTGCATGGATGTATGTGTGCTTTGCCATTTTCTCAGCTACATTCTGATGGGGTTGATAGACCACAGGTTGAGAAGTGCCACCACAAGTGGCTCCTCTTCTTCTGAAGTGCTCTTTCTAATACCTTATTTTTAATTTTTTAACAAATAACATCAATTTTAAAGAAGATATTGCAGCACTGGCAAATGAAGTGTAACAATTAGGGGATTAAGAATGGTAAGACAGAGCTGGAAAAGTGGACTAAAGCCTTCTTTATCAAGCATCCTTCTCTCTTCCAACATCTGAAATAAAGAGGGTGTTCTTATGACACGTACAGTAGCTGACATCCTGTTCAGGCTTTGATGCAGTGAAGAACAATTAATGATATTTTATTACAGAATTCTACAAATGCCATAAAAAGTTAATCTTGGCAATGTAGAACCAAACTGTGCTTGGATTTAATGAGAAATACCCATTCTGGAATTAACTGGAAAAGCAGAGAAGTATTTAAATACCTAGGAAATGAAGCCTTCAGAGCTTAGATTCTCTTCCTCCTTTCTGGCACAAACTCCTTGTAGTGTTCAGAGGATACACATAAATAGGGAGAAAGAGGGGAGAAATCCTGATATCAAGTGGACAGACCTGTTGAATGTGAGGAAGAATGGATAGCATGTGACATGCTGGTCATACAGCTTCATTTATTACTGATATGTCACCGTGTCTTTTGCTGATGGTTGTTGTAAAAGAACATTGATAGAAAGCATACCTGACATATCTTACAAAAAAAAAGAAGTGTGTCATCTCAACTTCTTGAACTCTTGTGTTCAGTCCAGTCAGCACAAAGCAGTGCAGGTGGCATCCAGTACGTCACTGAAGGATGTCCTTGAACACATCACCCTCTTGCTGCTAACCAAACACCTGCGGGTGCGGCACCTGTGACTCAGTGCCATCTGCGGTGCCTACAGGTTTGGTAACATTTTCTGAACCTGCCCTGCAGCAAAAGCCTTCACAGTGTCACACGCTTTTAATTGAAAATAGCAAACGGATCTGGGGTCGGTTGAAACTTGGCTTAGTCTTCGCATTTGGCCTAGATGGGCTGAAAGATTTGCCATTTCTAGCAGAGCTGATCCAAGACGTGGGTTTGCCGTGGAAGCTGGCTGAGGGCGCCGTGCTGAGTGTTTTCTTGGCAGGCAGAACCGCAGGCTGCAGTGCCCTTAGTCAGTGTGCAGAAACATCATGAAGCTAGATGTAAAATAACCTGAAGTGTCTAGCTCCTGCCCCTTTCACTTAAATATATCTAATGAGACTGCCTGTTCAGGTAGGTCACTGTAATCCATCCTCTCTTTCATCTCCATGCGCTCTAACAATTTAGTACTGTTCAGAAGGGTCAGGAGAGCAGCCTTTAAATAAACCTACAGTTAAAAAAAAAGTTAAGATTTCCAGAATAAATATTTATATCAATAAATCCTGCTTTTTTACATAGCACCAATGAAGCTATTTTCAGCTCCTGTTCACCTTGCTTGCTCCTGCGCCGACAAAGCGACCGGGGACCAGTGTGTGAAATGAGGTGTGTGTGGATGACGTGATGTGCATCTGCATGGAAGAACGGTTGCGTGACTACTGTGAACGCGAATACCCGTGGATGTGACTCTGCAGCTGCCAGAGTCAGTTGCAGAATTGCTTCCTTGATTTCACTGCCACACACTGAAACCAAGGGAGTGAGATAAGAAGGGCTTGGCACCCCTTCCTTCTAGCTCTGCATGTCCTGGGGTTTTGTGGAGCGTTTCATGTTTCAGCTTCACAGTTCTGCTAAGGCCTGTTACTGCTCTAGGGATGGGAGAAACTCCAGATACTATCAGGTGCTGGTGCCAAGAGTTTAAAACCTGTCTCTTCTGGTTGAGGTTTTTTTTTTTCTTTTTAAAGTCCGTACAACCTTCAGTTTGGTCTTAAGTGCAGGATTAAAGGTGGGAAAGGAATTTATGTCCAGGTGGGGCAAACATGTCTCTTCCATTTAATCACATGGCCTCTTAAAAGGCGTTTCCCTGTTGTGCCTGCTTGGCCAAATTGTCTTTGCCAGCTTCCTTGAGTACTAGGCCATAATAATTTGCTAAATGACAGAGTTCAAGCCTCCTGATCCAAAATGTCCGCAATTTATTCTTATATGTCCGTTTAGTGTGAAATTGTACCAACGATAAGCCAGTTGGGATGATCCTGAAGCTAAACAGATGCTGGATTCAGATTCTGCTAATAGCATTTCTTGGGTGTCCCTACAGTTGGATGCAGAGAGAGTTGCATTGGTACTGTTCTTTTAGGAGAAAAATTGGTTTGAATCACACAGTACAAACATTTTCAAGCAGGACTGTAAGCTAAAAGAAGACAAAGCCAAACCAAGGAGTCTTATGGTTTTGGTTGTAATGTTAACATGGAGTACTGGCAGTTCATTGAATCACACATTGGAGTATTTAACATCACGCTGACAGGCATCTGTGTGTGTTACTGTCTGCTGCTGTGCAAGATAGCAACAGTTAAGAAAGATATTTTTGCCCTGTGAATGTACTAGGTACACAAACAGAAGCTGTACAATCCTATTGTCCTTATTCTTATGAACGATTGAGGATTTCCTGATTGCTGTGCAGATGCCAGATGTCAGGCATCCTGTATTTTTCTTATGTATATTTGGTATCTGAGTAGGAAAAGTGGAAAATGTTCCTGCAGTCTGTTTTTTTCTTCAGTGTTATGGTTGGTCATAAATGTTTTATTAAGTCCTCGGATGAACAAAAGTAAGAATAAGCCTTTCTGACTTGGAACATACGTACATATGTGTGAAGCCTCTGACCTGTTGGTGAAACAGAGGTAAAACAGAGACAACCCACTGAAAGCTTTGAAAAGTTGCAGTTCAGGTCTAGGAGCTCAGACTGTTGATTTTTCGAGGCCTGATACCTTTCCCCTTACGGCTTTTGTAATTTTCCTTGGAGGGGACTAAGAAAGTGCAATGAATCCACATTGCATAGCAGGAGATCCATCTCTGTCTCTCTGGCAAGCATAATAGGTCTGGATCATAAGCACTTAATATTGGTACTTTAAAAATGTGAAATTGCTGTAAGTGTCTTAGGAGAGGAGAGGGGAAGGCCAAGGTTTGTAAGTAGAGATAACTGTTATTCAGCCAGTTGGAATAGGTAGAAATTTAAGTTGCTGAAACTGGGGGCTCTTGGTAGAGTATCTCTACCCCTCTCTGTGGTGTACTAATAGAGTTTTTTAAAAACTGCCTTTTTGAAGTTTTGATTTCTGAAGCAGATCATCTGCTTTGTTTATTTTGCTATATCATGCACAAGCAGTGTTGGAGATAAAACAGCTTAGCCTTTGAGTATGGCATGTCCCAACTCATGTAATTATGGAAATAAAAATTCAGCTTTCTGCATGAACAATAGATAAGACCTTTGTTTTAGCCACTCTTCAAAATCTCTGGAAGATTTTAGAAGAATAGAAAATATTTAAGACTTGGAACATTTATTTGTAATCTCTTAATGAAAAAACCAAGAAACTCCTTATTGAACTGTCTTGTATAATTGTGGAATATAGAGAAAAATTTAATTGTTTTGCAGCATTCCTTAATTATGCTAAATTACTGCCCTAAAAACATTGTCATGCTCTTTGGCTGTCCTGTAGAGATCATTTAAAGAAAAAAAAGATAAAACTCAGAAATTGTTCTGGACTTTTGCAGCAAAATCACCTGGGTCTTCACGTGTGCGTTTTGCTGTGGAGCGAGTCTTGAGGTCTTTCAGGGAAGATTTTTTTTCATGTAGAATTTCAGGGAATAATGTCTCCATAAGCTCCTTTCTTTGTGTTATGATCCCAATAAGTCAACAATGACAAGACTTTGATCTATGAGGAAAACAAGCTTGAAACCAAGTATCTTCAATTCCTAAAGTTTCCAGCTCTTGTTGCTGAAGCTGTTGGTAGGTTTGGAGAGACACATTAATGCTGACAAACTCCCAGCAGAGGTGATGGAACACATTTATAATTTAACTTATAGAAGTTATATAAGCTTACCTATGCTGCCACTTCTCAAACTCCAAGGCTATTGTATGTCATCTAGTCTGGCAGGGTTAGCAAAGTAATCCAAGAATTATTAGACTTCAACATTTACACAAAATGTAATATTTCAAAATAGACCCAGAAACCTCTTATGAGTTGGTGGTCATTATAAACTATGCTCTCTGGACAGAGTTATTTCTTGTTAGAAATAACTTGTTAGTGCTGCGTTGGGCTAAAGTAGAGAAGAAATGGCCATCATTGAAAAAACTGCCTTCAAAGCACGGGCTGGTATAGGTTGTGGTCTCCTTCACTCCACTTACACAGTTATTGCAAATCAACCTTGTACCTCATTTGTGACTTAGCCATGTATCCACCCTGAATTTGAGTGTTCTGTGGTGGAATTGGATCCTCCCAAATTTGGATGTTGTGAACTGTAGGCTAAAAATCTGTGAGTTGCTGTAGGAGGTCAAGACCCTGACATCTGTGCAGTGACAACACCACAAACATTAAATTGGAACGTGTGCTGGGATTTCACCTTGTGCTTTGTTGTCCCTGTCTGCAACTTTAATTGCCCAAAGTTCAGCATATCCCACTCTTGACATTTGGATGTAATATATATAAGCTGTTCTGTTTAGGATTCTGTGTTCAGTTATCTCCTCTCCCTCTTTTTTTCCCTCTGCTCACACCGACTTCTCCAAAGATAATGGCATAAATTCTGTCATGACGTAAAGGACTCATAGCTAGAGGATAGAAGGAAAATCTTCTGGAAAGAAGGTTGTGATTAATTGCAAGGACAAGACAAATGGCTTAAAGTGCCTAGATATTTCATGAAACTTTTTTGTCTGCTCTATAACTTCTGCTGAAGTTAAAGTTGCAGGACTTTGCTATTGTTGCTATTGCCACCGATGGAGAATAAATAGTAGTACAGAAGTAATAATAGACTCTGGACTTTCTATCAAATCTCTTTTTTCTTTTTTTTCGTCACTGAAATTCTGTTTGTGGCATCCTGGGAGGAAGGGTGTCTTGCTGCTGTTTTTGTTGGTTTTTCCAAATGTTCCTAAAGGGAGTCAGAACCAGTCTAGCTTCTTACGAAAAAGTGTTCTCAAGCTATGTTTATGTTGTCTCTTATTTTCCATGTATTTGAGTAAATGTAATTGCTTTGGTGTTTGTTTTGAACAGATCTTAGATCTTTGGATCTTGCAATGTCTTTTTTTTTTTTTTCCCCTGACTCTTAAGCAATTTTCCATCCCAGAAGGAGTGCTTATGTACTTAAGGTATTATTCTAAAACTGCTGTAAGATTAAGTGGAAATGTCAAAGGGGAGGCTAGAAGTGGCTGTTAATTTAAGAATCTGTGTTCAGGATTATGTTTTTTCCTCCAGATGGATTATGAGGGATAGGCACAGAACAGCGGTCCTTAGATTTGACTGGGAATAGCTTTTGGTGATGGGTTGAATGTCAAACCACAGACCACCCAGAGAATATGAAATGTAAATTGCATGTAGAAAAGCTGATGTCCTGGCTTTGTCTGGGATAGAGTTGATTTTCTTCCTAGTAGCTGGTATAGTGCTGTGTTTTGGATTTAGGATGAGAATAATGTTAATAACACAACTTTTAGTTGTTGTAAGCACTGAGCAGTGCTTACACCATCAAGGACTTTTCAGCTTCTCATATTGCCTTGCCAGAGAGAAGGCTGGGTGCACATGAAGCTGGGAGGGGGCACAGCCAGGACAGCTGACCCAGACTGGCCAAAGGGATATTCCATACCATATGCCATCATGCTTAGCCTATAAACTGGGGGGGAGCTGGCCGGGGAGTAACGATTGCTGCTTGGGAACTAGCTGGGCATCAGTCAGTGGGTGGTGAGCAATTGCACTGTGCATCACTTATTTTATATATATATATTAATTATTATTGTTATTTTCTCTTCCTTTTCTGTCCTATTAAACTGCCTTTGTCTCAACCCATGAGTTTTACCTTTTTTTTTCGATTCTCTCCCACTGGGGGAGAGTGAGTGAACTGTGGTTAAACCACAGCAGCCGAGAAGATGAGCAGGTGGGATGGCAGACAATTAGAGAAATACAGCTGTGGTGCCCAGTTGTGCCCATCAACACTGCAGTGTTCTGTAGTTTCTCTTTCTCCTGCAGCACTTTACTTTTTGGCCTCCTTTTTGAGAATTAAACCTAAAGCTGTGTCTTGCAGATATTTTTCTACATATCAGAAAGGACTACTTATACTTGAAAGGAAAGGTTTGTTTTTTTTTTTTTTAACTACTGAAAGGCAGAGATATTCACACCCTGCCCAGCAGAATGGATGAAAAGCCAAAAATGTATGGGTTTTCCTTTGGATATGAAAATATTTGCACAGTTCTTATAAAGATTTAGAGCTTTAGTTTCCAAGATAGCACCCCTGTTGTTAATCCCATCTGTGTTCTGTGGGATATCTCTAGTGACATAGCACTAACATTTGAGGTAAAAATAGGGTCTTTTGCTGAGTGACGGTAAAGAACAACAAGACTTCCGCTGTGGTTAAAGTTATCACATAGTCACATTCATTTACACGCTAGTTGACCTATCTCAACTAGCACAAAACTGAGAGTGGGTACAAACAGATTGGGGGAGAACGTTTCTTTATGTGGGGCAAAATCAATGCTTGACTCTTCCAGGTAGATGCAATGTGAACGTGGCTTTTTTAGGATTTCTAGGCTTTTTCTAGAATTTTTATTCAGTAATGTGAGTAAAATCTGTGACTGAAGTCAATATTAAAGTGTTGGAAGATCAGCAGCAGTTGAGAGATGCCTCTCTGGAGCCCTGTGGGATTATTTTATGCAGATTAACGGGTGAAAGCATGAGATTTTTCCTTTCAGTTTATGCGAGAGATGTATTAACACTATTGATCTGTCTTTGAACATCCATTAATGTCCAGTTAGCTTTTACAAATGACTCTTGGATTTTCTCTGTGTGCCTTGATTCTTTTTTTCCCCCCTGCTAAGCTAATGAAACTCTCATTTCAAATAAGTGTTTTGCAATATAGATGTGAAATGCTGTCCTATCTTCAGCATCTTTAACCACTTTGCCTGGCAATTTCCTGTCATTCTCAGCTTTGCTTTCAAACCTCTCCCTTACTTCCTTCCCACTCCCTGCCAAAAAATCTGACCAGCCTTGCTGTGGGTCATGAATGTATTAAATATACCCTGACCCAGAAAGAGCCATTGCCTCCACCGCCCCATGGCTAGAGCAGGTGGGACTTAAAGCACACACATACACACAGATGTGAAAAAATGTCGCCTTTGCTCCATGGAGTCTTTATTTATATGAACTGGAGCAAACGTGGGAGGAGAGCATGAGCCACAGCTGCTACGCTGTGGCCAGCGGTGGTTTCCCTTGGGAAGCGGGACGTTATCGTTCACATCTGATTGCCACGAATGCCAAGCCATTACCTGTTTATACACATTTCTCTTTCTTTTTCTTGTTGCAACCTTTCTGGTTAAGATATTTCGTAAGGTCATTCCTGATTTGTCCTCTGCATTAGGTATATGAAACATTGCACGGAATTAGTAGGTGGGAGCAAAACATGAAAGGCTTATTTTATTTTGCTTGGTGGCAGCTGTGGAGCTTCACTAAAGCAAATTCTTTAATTTAATTAATTTCCCAACCTGAGACTGAAGTGGCTGTGTGCTCTGTAGGCAAATCCCTTGTGGAAGCTGCTGGCTTAAAGCACCCATGATGAGGAGAAATAGGTGGTGGCAGCGCAAAGCTGGCAGGGGTACAGTAATTTATTTGGGTTACCGGTACAGGAGCTGGGACAGTCCGTCAGCAAGCAGTTGATGGGGAGGCAGCACAGTGGCCACCCTACCTGTGGGAGAAGCCAACCAGTTCAGTACCTCCATATGGCACCTCTCGCCCCACGCGTGTCAATGGACCCCACTGGGGAGGCCAGGGGGAAGTGATAGTGAAAGTGCTGCCACTTCTGCGGGGCAGCACCTCTCTCCAAACCTGTAAAGGATCTTGCTGATGCCAGTTGGTAATTGCACTCCTGCCCCTGTTTTGTGCTCGTGGTCTGTAAATGATGGCATGCCGTGTTTAAATTGAATATGTCTGTGTGCTTGTGTAGGACCTGCAGGATCCAGTGGGGATGCTCCAGCCTCAGTGATTGCATAAAATTATTAAACCATTTCACAATAGATAATGATAATTGTAAGAATGATTAGAAGCTTTTATTTTGAACCGCTTGTCTTTTAAAATAAAACACTTTTTTTTTTCTTTTTCTCTTTTTTTTTAAACAAAACCCTTATCTGCTGGCGAACAGGCATCAGAGGAAGTGTCAAAAGCTCTGCAAGCAATGAAGGAAATTCTGTGTGGGACCACAGACAAGGAGCCACCTACAGAAATCGTGGCTCAGCTGGCACAAGAGCTATACAACAGTGGCCTTCTAGTGATGCTTATTGCCAACCTGCAGTTGATAGATTTTGAGGTAGGTCAGCGTCCACAAACCTTTTTGTCTCCTTCGGCTCAGTGTTGTCAATGAGTATAGCTGTATTTTTCTGAAGTCTAAATAATTTTATTGTATTCAAAACTGGTTTATTCAAAACTGCTATAGGTTGGTCATACATAGATGTCTTATATACTGGAAGTAAATGCAATGCATCCGATGTAAATCTCTTCATTTTCTTAAAACAAAACCAAGAAAGAAATATTGCCATGTATATGCAAACAAAACAGGATGCTGAGAATACTGTCTGTGACTGATCTTGTAAGCTGCAGTGATTAACCTCTTACTTTGGGATAGTACAACTAGAGTCAGCCACTGTCTCTGAAGAGTGTGTCTGATTTAGAAGGGATCCAGGGACATGGAATAAAAATAATTGGAAGCATGGAAAAAACCCATGCAAAAAAGACTGAAAAAAATTGTGGATGCTTTATTTGAGAGGAAAGGAGTTGAAAAAGGTGTTAAAAACTGACAGCGGGTGGCAAGGTAAATTGGGTTACCCTCACTTAGTTCTTTGGATTAAAGGAAGAAAGGAATATAACTTTTTTTTTCCAGCAGAAAGATTAATATGGAAAAAATACATATATAAAAAAATAATTCAATATTCTATGGAACTCCATGCTAGTTTTCTTGTTAAAGCCAAGACCTTAGTAGATAACTAGTAAGACAATGAACTTACTTGTAAGTATTAAGAAGAGTGATGGTAGAAAAGGTTGCAGTAATTCAGGATAAATATAAACCCTTTTAATTGACCTTTGACTGGCAGGGACTGGGAAGAAACTTTGTCACTGGCAGGTCATTATAGTATTCCTGTGGCCTACGAACAGCCAGGATAATGGTTCCCAGGAACTGCTGTTATGAGTCCTGTGGTTTCTATGGTTCTTGGACACTGGTGAATCCTCACAAGTGTCTGAGCATCTCTGAACAGTGAGACATCTCCAGCTCCCAGAAACCAAACCTCCGCCACCGAGGTCTGATGAAGGGGCAGTACTCAATGTGTAGGGCAAGGCGGCTGCTGAATTTAAAAATCAGTTCCCCAGAGAGATCATCAGATGCCCTCAGAGCCACCTTTTGTGGGAGTTATGTTCTGGTGGAAGATTTTTCATTATATTGAAGTCATTTGTTGTTACTTTACTTTTCTTTCCATTTTGTAAATGAATGAAAGAGAGGAATGATGGGAGATTTATGTTTTCTCCCCCACCTCCCCACCACTTCCTCCCACCCTCAGTAAATTCAAGGGACTGTTTTATTTATTTTATATTAATTTTTGAAAATGTTACTGGAGTTCTCTTACTCTTCCTCGGGTCTTAATCTCAGGGCATTTTTTTTTAATGCTAGAATTTCTTCAGGTTCTTTATTTTGTCTTCTCCCTGGTTAAATGTCTTAATTACAAGAAAAAAAAAAAAAGAACCAGGAAGCAAAATCCAACAACCTTAAACCCTAAAAATCCAGTAATTTATTTATTTGTTTTTAAGAAAAAAGAAGAGAGGGGGAAGAGAAGATACAGTTAGCAAATACACCACAGAAGGGAAACTATTGCATTATTTTAGTTGCCTGACAGTCTGTACTGCTTTTGTCAGACAGAAAATTCTGTCTGGACATATTGAACCCACAGTCTTCAAATGTAAGCACTGAGTGATATATCACATTTGTTACTGAATTACTGTTATTACAAACAATTCTAATAACTTTTATTGCAAAACAGATTTTTCCATGATAAAACCTTTCCAATAATTTAGCAAAACTGTTATACATACTCTTTTTAGCAAATGTAATTGAACAAGAGGATATAAGAGCATGTGCTTCTTTGTCTTGATATTCCCATTGGCTTTTTGAGTTTATCATCAGCTTTTTTATTTCCATTTTATTATATTGCTGTCCACAGTTGGTATGTAGGTTTCTTTGTTGAACAAGCAATTTAGTTACTTTGTAACATATGAATTATTTCTTTGATCTATATGTAATCGTAGAAAGCAAAATCATAAATTACTTGAAAATCTGATTTCTGCAGGGAATAATGTTTATGTAGGTTACTTCATTTTGTCCTGCCTCTGTGTCCCCTCCTCACCAGCCTTGCTGCCCACTTTGATCCCAGTTTTGCAGAGCTGTACTTAACTTTTGAAGACGTGTGTTGAAAGACTAATGCCCCCACCAAGAAAAAGGCAGAAACAGAGACTCGAATCCGATCTCATTTGTGTTTCATCTACCAGCAC
Organism: Tetrax tetrax; assembly: GCA_009806455.1. Classification (NCBI taxonomy): domain Eukaryota; kingdom Metazoa; phylum Chordata; class Aves; order Otidiformes; family Otididae; genus Tetrax; species Tetrax tetrax. The sequence continues at coordinate 305,761 of WHYT01016826.1, forward strand.
ACTTACAGCATGTGTGGCTGGGGGCAGGCGTGCATGTAGGGGAGAGTGTGATGTTTTGCGTCCATCACATATTTTTAGGAAACACAGGTTTATTGCTTCTGCCACTCAAGAAACAGGATATAATTTGGCTGGTGATACTGTTATGAAGCACTAAAGTTGGGTTTGGGCAGGAGCCCAGAATCAAGATCAGACTTGATTTTTTGAAATTTAAAATGTGAAATATATTGTTGGACTTTGAAAAACTGAGGAAAGTGTGCATAGAGGAAGAGTCAATTAAAATAAATGATATTATTAAGTGCATGTAAGGCTAAAAGTTCACAAACTGTAAAGCCACTCAAAGAGGCAGTAAATAGCCACAGGCCCAGGACTGGTGACGTTAAAAGTTTTCTCTTACTTTGTCTTGAAATAGGAGCTAAATCACAGTATAGGTATCATGCAATGTATTATTTATACAATATCATCCTTTGCAGGTTTTTTTTGTTCTTGTCTAGCCACTTTCTCTCCACGCTGCTTTATCTTGTGCTTCAGTGGCCATATGTGTTTCACTGTAAGGTAAAATCAAATTGCCAATCTAAGCGAGAAGCATTGCAAAAATGTTCCTGCAATTTTTATAGATGTCTGGTGGTGAGGGAAGTCTGTCCTGGTTCCATCCTATCTGTCTTCATTCCCTCCAGGAGAACCCAGAGAGACCAACTTCTTTGGCTTTCACCATTGCTGGTCTCGAGAAAATTTGATATAATAGGAGATACATATATCTGCTCTCTGATATTTATTTATATAGAGTTATATGTATCTCCTCTCTGCTATTGGATACAACGCTGCAATGCACCTAATATTAAATAACTAATGTAAAATTTGGCATAGCAGAGAGGATCACTTAATTTTTTTTTCATTCTCACCTCGCCCTTTGAACAGCTCTTCTCTGGATTGTTTTTGTCTTGGAGCAACTGCTGAAGCCGCCAGGGATCGAGAGATTCCAAACATACATTATGGGTGTTGTAAAGATAGGAGAGAATGGAATGACTTTATAAAGAATTAGCTTAATTAAGAGAATGTCCAAAGGTCAAAAATGTTGCAGACAAAAGCAGATGGACTGGCCTGCTCTGATTTGATTCTCCCATTTAATTCCCTGGCCCCTGAGTTTCCAAGCCAGCTGGGTTGGAACAAGGAGGAAAGTAGAATGTTTTGTGTTTCTCAGCAGTGATTTATTTGCAGAGGTGAAACCAGGGAATTTCTCTGTGTGAAACTATCTGCTCCTTGGCTTCAAACATTCAATAAGCTCTCCGCCAAGGAATGTTTGTCCTCTCAAGACAGATCAATGAGCATGTACAGATTATAAGTAACCTTTTGCTTTAGCTTGCCCCGTGCATAGCGACCTGCTGTTGACTCAGTGCCTTGGTTACTGGTCATTAGTGCAGAAGTCCACCCCTCCATTAATTTCACACATCAATTTGTCTCCTGTGGTCAGGGGAGAAAGCAGTGGGGGAGGAAGAGGACTTCTAATGCAAGATGTATTGGCAGACCCCTGTGGTTGAATTGAACATAATTTGGAAGGACCTTCTGAAAAGTTGTTTGCACAGAGAAGCTTTTGAAGACAAAACATGATTGTGCAGATGTGTGCATATAGGAGAAAATTAGGACAAAGTGAAGGGTACTTCCCATCGTAGTTGTGACTGAAGCAGAGATGTGTATGTGATGCAGCCTTTAGATTAGTTCTAATTACCTCGTTCTTTATGGTGAAATAATGGGCGCGGTTTTAAATTTAACCCCGATTTTCAAAAATGCAGTCACACTTGGCGTTGGTTGCATTTGAATAATGAAAAGCTTCAGCTTTGTAAGTCTAGGCTGTGGGACGATGTACTTGGTACTAGCTTGACAACTTAATTTTAGAGGCTGTGGGACCAATAGAATACACTGCAAAAGCATGTTTGGCTCAGGGTGGTGGTGGCTTGCTTTTTTGGTACTTTAATGTTCCTATTTAGGATAGCCAGGGGCTTGCTTGACAGAATAAAGGAGTTGAACACCTTCATTCAGAAAAAGAATGGTGCAAATTGATGTGGGGGAATCAGTAGTCTTCAGAGCCATCCCATGGAGGAAGCCTTCTTCTGATGCTGAAGAAACAGCAAGTATGAGATGGTGGGACTGTGGAGAGCCCCAAAAAAAAGAGATTGACTTGTTTTGTTTTCAATTTCATTTCCACTTTAAGTAGAGATTATAGTGAATGGTAATTTGTTCATGGATTTCCTGTTGAAGATATATTTTGCTTCTTTAACAGGGCAAAAAGGACGTTTCCCAGATATTTAACAACATCTTGAGAAGACAAATTGGCACACGCAGCCCTACTGTGGAATACATTAGTGCCCATCCACATATCCTATTCATGCTTCTAAAAGGGTGGGTGCTTTAATTTGATTTTCATTAAAGAGCATTGCCTGGAACATGCTGGCATTGCAGTTGATCTACTTTCTCACTTTTAGTTTAAAAAAAAAAAATCAGATCTTGTTCCAGATTTCTTATTTTGTTTCTTTCATATTCACTTTCTTTCTACTTAACTGTATACTTTTTAATGACTGGATTATTTTATTTGGCCATTATTTCTTCACCAAAGTTTATGTTGGAGTAATTATATGCTGACTGTGCTCCCCACGTGACATGAACTTCAGTTCCTACCCTAAACTCTTGTGTAGTTTTGTTGATGACTGTTGAGCTTCATTTAGACATTTTTGCATTGCAGGAGTGACTTATAGTGCTGTAAATAACTGGAGTGAAATGCTGGACTACTGTGTGGTAGAACAGGGAGAAGGAAAAATGCATACAAAGAACAGTTGTGCCTGTGGGGTAGACTTCTACAATGCTTGTAGCCGCATGTGGGCAACTTTAAATAAATTCTGTAATGAACTCCACAAATCACAGCATTAAATCCTTTTTTTTTTTTTTTTTGTTTTCTTTTAACCTTTGAGGGAGTCAGTGCTCAGCTGTCACCAGGTGGTTCCCAAGGTAAGTTTGCCAAGGAGGGGGAGTAGACTTCTGTGTGGAGAGGACATCAGCTGTAGTTGCATTCAGGAGTGCACAAGTGTTGGTCTAAAACTCTTGAGATTTCTGTCCTCTTTACTTTTGGCCAAAAGACTCTGAGTAGCCTGATCTAGTTGAAGATGTCCTTGCTTCCTGCAGGGGGGTTGGACTAGATGGCCTTTAAAGGTCCCTTCCAACCCAAACTATTCTATGATTCTCTGATTCTATAAAAGCACCTTCTGTTCAGCGAGATTCTTTACTTTTCCAACCCTTGAAATCTACTGGTTTTTGCTCAGTTTTCTGTGGTTTTCTAAACCACAGAAGCCAAAGAAGCCAAAACTTTAGGGTTTTGTTTATTTTTCCCTAAGGAAAGGAGGATATATGTGATTAGGATTAAAGAACTGATGTAGAAATAAATGTGTTTATTAGCTGATCAGTATGAAACAATACAGACTCTCATAGTAGTTGTATGGTGACACTAGTAACAGCCATTCAAAACCACGACACAGACCTTTTAAACTAACGGTACTTAAGAGAATTAATTTTGTTACATGTCTTTTTTGCTCTTGAAGCTTAAGATTTGCATTTTTACCATTTGCTCCATGGCAAATAGGACAAGGGTGCAGCCCCAAGGGTGAAATTCCCATCAGCCTCGCCCCTCTCCCGGGGGCAGACCTGAGCCAGGAGAGGGATAGGCACGGGAATCCTCCAAAATAGTTATTTCCTTCAAAATTGGCCACATTCCAGCACAGCTGAATAGGGAAAAAAGTAGGGAAAAAAGTAACCGAGAGAACTGGTCAGTACGAGGGATTTCAAGAGCTGTGAGCTTGTGGTTGAACGTGGTAGCAAAGCTCTTGGTTGCTGCAAGAGGAGGAGGTGTGGACCCGCTGCCTTCCTTGCAGGCAGGGTGGGGAGGAGCCCGGGCAGGCAGCTGGGCTGAGCTAGGTCTTGCTCTTACAAGTATAATGATTTGCTGTGATTTAGCTTTACTTCTGAAACTCTTGACTTGTTGCGGAATACTAAAAGCCAGCTTCCTCAGAAAGGAAACCAGTACGCTAGTTAAATTGATTTTGGTTTCATTTGTTCATTAAAATTCACCATTTATATAAACCTCAAACTAGTTGTTTCAGGACAGCGGTGATAACTCTCTCAGTTGTCGTTACGTTGTCCAACTGTTTTCAGTTTCATATATAGACACAATAATTTTCTTCCCTCTTCTCTGTCTTTGCTTTTGTGATCTCCTCCTCACTGTTTCACTCATTTTGTTTTTGCATTTTGTGCATATATCGCTACCATATGTCTGGGCTTATTTAAAGTTAAAAAGTATTTTTGGATTATGTCCCAGATATTCTTTGGCATCTGTAATACCCAAGAATATTAAGATGATAGTAAAGATTTTGTTATGCATATATGCTGCTGAGAGACATTTTACTGTAGGTGACCCAATGCAGTGGATGTATTTAAATGGCATCACTTACGTGCTTCTTGGAGACTGCTGCTTTGTACAGCAGCGTGTCTGTGTTTGGTCCTCAGGCTCCTTGTTCTTGGTTTCTTGGCTATCTCTCCTCAGCACTACACTGTATCAGAATTGTCATTTCTGGAGTTTCTCATTAGAAAGTGCCGTTGAATTCATCAGCAGTAGTCCAGAAGACAGCCCTGATGGTATCTGAGCAGCTGCTGCAGAACAGCGTAATGATGTCAAATGTGATGCTGTCTTACCTGCCTGTGCCCTGCTGCCGCCACTGTCTAAAAACTATACTTAAAAGATGTGCCTAAAGCAAGGGCAGGGCCCTGAACATGCAGCTTGCTACATGCAGGCAGCGTGTGCAATCAGTTATGAGACTGGGAAACACCCATTTCGTGTTAGACATCACCACTTCAAAATGTGACCTGAGGACACGTTGTCATATTTATTTAATGCTAAATGAAATATAGGGAATAAAAATCCGCTTAAAGGAAAGAAAATGAAAGTGCATTTGGCTGGCTTGTACCATTCAATGTTTGTTATATTACACTATCTGGAGAGAAAAAAAAAAAACAAAATTCTACCATGACTATAAAAGAAACAGCCCGGGACTATTGTGAAGGCTTGTCATTGTTTTACTTGTATTGCATGCAAAGTTTCCTCTGCCCCCTGACAGTCAGTTCCCAACAGCATCAACAAAAGGTTGCTTTCTCATTGCATAATGTGAGCTCTGTTGAGTGGGAAGGATCCTGAATCAGAGCTCCCGCCCAGTGTTTCCTGCCTAATACGCTCCAGCGGCACTGCCAGCTTGAGATAACTGTTCTTACCTTCTAGGCTTCGTTTTACTTGCTGGCTGCTTCCTTCCAGCTTCTCAGCTTCAGAAAAACATACAGCACATAGTTCGCTACTTTTTTTTCCCTTTTCTTTCCTTTTTTTTTTTTTGTAACTTAATTGACCTTCCTGCTGCATGAGGGCTTGCTTTAATAGTATCTTATTTTCTGTATGTGCAGGCTTTGTGTATGAATAGGATTTCAGATGAATACAACGTTTGGTGTGTATAGAGTACTGGATATATCTGGGCCAGTTTTTTTCTCCAGTGTCAGCATATTGCATTAGCCCAAAAATAACTTTGGTCCTTTGTAATTTAAAATATTTTCCCTCTGCTACTGTGACTGTGGAGGACTTGAAGTTTGTGGCATTTGCATTGTTTCTCACAAATGACAAATTTATAAGCTCCTTTGTGAATATATGTCATGCCACATGCTATCTAATGTACTCAGTCGCTGCCACAATCTGTTTTGTGATGATCTCTTCATATCACAGTGCAGCTAAAGCTTTAATGATATATTGGCTACAGTTGCAGATTTCTCCTTAAGTTTATCCAAGGATAAACTCCTTATCCAAGGATAAACCCAAGTTATAGAAGTTAGCATAAAATCAGATCAGAAAATAGCTGTTTGTCAAGACCTTGTGTCTCCCAGGCTCGATACCTTCCTAATCTTCTGCCTGTGCTCCTTACCTTGTACTGTCTTCTGCACTAGCCACACAAGTATGATCCTCTTTGCACTGAGATGCATCTCTGCTCTTATAATGTAATATCACAATAAGTATTTTGAAATATTTCAAGTTCATTATTTCCTTTTCTGGTTGCCCTGGTAGTCAGTATGTGAGGGTTTCTTGAGGCTGTAAGTTCATCCAAACTGAGAAGAACTCTACATTTATTTCTGCTGCAGCAGTATGGTAGCATAAAGCACTAATCGCTCATTAGAAGTCATTTTGAAGCACATCTCTATCATTCCTGCCTGGTGGCTTCGCATGTAAGTGTGAGTGCAGAGAACATGCCAGTTATGACCAGGCAGCCTGTGAACTACTTGCAGGCATATTCCAGGAGCCAAACCCAACTTCCATCACTTATGTGAACAGCCAAAGGTCCATAACCCACTTCCAGATAATGGAGCGTTTGACTAAGAATCATTCTGTTGATACTTGTGTATTTAAAAGTTATTGTGCTGGAAACAATGTAATTTGCTTTTATTCCAACCAAAATATTCCATAGCCAACTATTAAATATTTTCCTGGCTGCACTCCTAGGAGCAACTCCGCCTCTTTTTGCTTGAAAATTAGTATTCCTGTTAATGGAGTCGAGGAGAGGTACGCCTCAATGGAAAAAAATCAGCGATTCTCCGTTGTCTAAAGAGTTATAAATTCACATTTGCAAATGTTTCCCAAAAGGAAACAAATAGGGGCTTGAGTGCCTGCATTTCCTTGAGGGTGGGAAGTTTCATTTGCCTGTTTGGAATAGTAGTTCATTTTTCATTAAGCCAACTATTGTTGACATCAGGTTGAAGTATGCAGCTCTGGTATGCTCACAAAACACGACCATTCTTTTAAATTGCAAGCTGGTGGTAAATTTGAGGGCCCACTCACTTACAGCACAGATGGCATTTTGTGGCTTTTTTTTTCTTTTTCTTTCTCTTTTGGCCTAGTGATAGGAATTAATTGTGCAAAGGAAAAATGATGCTGATAAGCTCTGGGTGATAATACACAGTTCTGATATAGTATAACCAGCTTATTGAAACCATTTCCATCCCCTTGGACTTCACCACTTTCACATGACTGAAGAATGCTGGAAGAAGTTCATTTAAGGTCCTTCTTGACTGTTGAATTTCATATTTTTTTTAATTGTATTTCTAACAGTTTTGTTTCAGATTAATTTCAGCTTTAAAGAAATCAAGACTCTATAGAAACAGAAGATGATCTGAATTGCCTCCTCCCCTCCCTCCCCCTCCAAGATCGAGAGGTGTGCTGGCTCCTGGCTATTGCAATGCTGGTGCCATAACAGGGTTGTAACTTGAGGAACAAATACTTATCTCCTATTGTAGCCTCTGCAGAGGAGGGATTGAGCAGAATTCCTCCTAACCCGCAATAAAAGATCTTCAGAGCTACAGAAAGCTTAATCCTGTGCAAATTGCCTGGAGAGACTCTTCCTACCTTCCTGCTTAGACTTTAATATTCTAGAGCGACATTTTCTAGAAGAGGAGTGGGAGGTGATGGATGGTCATGAGGTGTTATATTTTTCTTGGATAAACTGAGGAGCTCAGAATTAAATCTGAAAGGGGAGACTGCTATATTTTATGGGCTTTGCTTTCTTATCAATCCAAAAGGGTGAAGGAGCTCTGTAGAATCGTTATGTGCTCCCCACAGTCTTTCCACAGAGAGGAGGTGTGATACACATTGACACTGAAATGTGTTTTGGCTTGTGAAGGCAGAGGTTTGTGATGGAAAACACCGGCAGCCTGATCTGGGTGTCTGCTCCTTAGCTTTGGGCTGAGGTCCTGAAGCTGGGTACAGCACTGTGGCTGGGAGCGGCTGGCCGTGTGTTATGTCCCCTCTGACACACCCATTCCCTAGGCTACAAAGTTCTCTGTTGCTAGAAAAGTGCCTATTTATCTTTGTTCTTCTAGGTTTTGATCTTTTCTGTTTCTTTTCATTCTTCAGGTATGAATCCCCAAATATTGCCTTACGCTGTGGAATTATGCTGAGAGAGTGTATCCGGCATGAACCCTTGGCCAAAATCATACTTTTTTCGGAACAGTTCAGAGACTTTTTTAAATATGTGGAAATGTCAACATTTGATATAGCTTCTGATGCCTTTGCTACATTCAAGGTAAATTATTCAATACCTGCATCATAGCATTGTGTCAAAAATGTCAGTCCATCAGTAGTCGTCACTGAATGTTGCGTTGCCTTTAAACTGTGTGGTTTTTTTATTGTTCAGTAAAGGATATAATTAATCCTTAGTCTGTTTGTAACAGGATTCACAACAATGATCGAGTCTGTAACGAGCCTTTAATTCAATACAGATTTACATTTCACTAATGTCCTTCATCTTGATAACCAAAGGTCTTTTATGCAACCATTTAAAACTAAGATTAATCATGTATTATGTACCATTCTTCTAAAATGCATAACCTTTTTCTCTCCCTACCTTCTCCCAGAGACAAAACCACTACCCATCATAACCACAACCAGTAAATAGAATGAATAATTTAAAATTAACTCCTAAAATCCTTTAATTTTTGCTGACCATTCTGAGTTTGGCAGTCAAGTTTAGACTAATGCCATGCCTGCTGATTATTTTACAGCTTATTTGTATGCTTAATTTTGGAACCCGTGGTTGAGTGTAAGAACCATCCTGCTATGAGTAGGTGAAAGCACCATGAAAACTCTCTATAGTCTGTGTTGTATTAAAAATGAACTTGGGTGAAGCTTGCCAAATTTACTGGAGTTTGTATGTGACCATCATCTTTCCTGCAAGGTGCTAGTATAGTTTTTGAGAAAAATTTGGTGCCTATGAGTTTTATGTGGAGGAAGGATTACTTTATTTCTGAAAAATAAGAAAGATGGGGAAAATTCTTTTCAGGTAAGGACTGTTCTAAATATAGACATAACTCGTTTTTAATTCTATCATCGGGTTCCTTGCTGTCATAGAAACAAGTTGTTCATTCTTTCTTCTCAAAGCTAATTAGAAACATGATTAGATAGACCTTAGGAATAACTGTAAGGAATGTTAAGAGTTCAGCTCAGCAATTCAAGACATACTGAAACACGACCTAACCTGCTGAATGGGGTCAAGATTTGCATAATGGCAACAACATTGGATTCATCAGTAATGAGCTGAGCAGGATTACCAATTCAAACACCTGTTAATCAATAGCAGCATCTTTCAGTTATTTTAAGTTGCACTGTCGTGGTGTTCATTAAGTAAATGTTGTGAAAGTAGAAGTAGCACAGAAACACAGACAAGTAAAAGTACAGTATAGGACTGTACAAAAATGCAAAATAATAGAGATGCTTACACCTTCTGTCTCTGGCATTTTACCCTATGCTCAGAAAAGTGTTTGGCTCTGGTCAGAAAAAGTACTCCTGGACTCTGTTCCTAGCTTGCCAGAAGAGATTTGCATCTTTTCCCCAGGTCCTGCTTTGAGCATGACAGCAGAGTCGTGCTGATGGACAGTCTTCACCCCAACCAGGAGGCAGGATGGGGACACGGGTCACTTAAGCTGCGGCAAGGACCGCAGACGGCTGCAACCCTCACAAAAAAAAAAAAAAAAAAAAAGAGGGATTGATGTCCTTTGTGGATCTACAGCTGTAGAACTTACTTCTGCCCCCTGTGAACTGAGTGTATTTTTAGCCATATTCAAAAATAGGATTCTACATCCTCGCGTGCACTGGAAAGAGAGGAGTATGAAGGCAGTTCATACTCACTCATAGGTCAGAAATCACCTTTTAAAATGCTTGGGAAAAATCTATAAACTGCATATTTTTCTTTAAAATTGCCTCTTAGCACCTGATCAGTTCTGGAAATAAACCAGCTGCTCATCTCATCTCCTATTTGTGTGTTACTCTGAGTAGCTGCAACAGCAAGAAGTGATGTGGAAGCGATTGAATCGTGAAATATGGAGCTACCTCATTTCTAATACTGTAAAAATAAGTGCTATGATTGCTCGCTGGCTGGATTCCTGAACTCATGGTTTTGGTTTTGTTGCCCCCATGTTTGGTTTGTAGTGTTGCCACCAAGGTGTCTGGTTCAGAGTTTAAAGCCTCAGATAGTCTACCCACCAGAGGAGGGCTTAACAAAATATGCATTAAAGTCTGAAGATATTTCTGGTAGGGAAATACTGGGATTTTTGATGATCTGGAGACGTACTTCTTAATTAAATGCAGTCAGGTGCACTGCAGAGAGGAAACAGAGCTGCTAAAAATGCAGAGGAAAATGCCTTGTATTTAGAGATATAGTTGCCTGTGGAGGCAACGAGCAGCAGCAGAAAAAGTGCTGATTGAATACTGCTGCTCCATGCCCTCTCATGATTTTCTCTGAAAAACTCATTTTGGATTATATTCCATTTGTGCCCCCTATTGAAAAATGTTGTACTTAGAATCATAGAATCATAGAATGGTTAGAGTTGGAAGGGACCTTCAAAGGTCATCTAGTCCAACCCCCCTGCAAGGAGCAGGGACATCCCTGACTAGATCCAGGTTGCTCAGAGCCTCATCCAGCCTGGCCTTGAACGTTTCCAGGGATGGGGCATCCACCACCTCTCTGGGCAACCTGTTCCAGTGCTCTACAACTCTCATTGTAAAAATTTTTTTTCTAATATCTAATCTAAACCTCCCTCCTTCTAATTTAAACCCATTTACCCCTTGTCCTATCACCACAGGCCCTACTGAACAGCCTGTCCCCATCTTTCCTGTAGGCCCCCTTGAGGTACTGGAAGACCGCTATCAGGTCTCCCCGGAGCCTCCTCTTCTCCAGGCTGAACAGCCCCAACTCTCTCAGCCTGTCCTCATAGGAGAGGTGCTCCAGCCCTCTGATCAGTGCCCTGAATAAAAGCTGGTGAATCACGTTTGTTGCACTCTGCCTTTTAAACTGCTATCATTGCAGTCCTGCTATGTAAAGGAATGCTTTAAAAACATGTACAGGGTTTTATAATTGACAGTAGAAAATAAATTGAAGGATTAGTATGTAAAGGATTTCTTTTATCTGTGATGCTGTAGAGGATGTGTCTGTGCATCTGCTTCAGCTACTCATCAGCTTCAGTCTTCTGTGACTGGGTAGGGAAACCAAGGAAAGGATGATGGAAAAGATAGCAGAAACTGATTCACCGAAAAAAAAAATATCGATTTGAATGGCCTTCATCAGGCCTTTATTACGATGAATGTTATGTTTTAAAAGAGGCAATAAAAATTAAACTTGAATGCCTCAAACTGGCCACTTAATTTCCTAGCTATTCATCCAGTAAAGAGACTTTCTTCTGGAGCTGAACATTTGCATCTCTGTCACTGAGCACCAGCATTCCCATTCTGTGGGAGAGGTTGCTTTAATTTAAATATGAAGTAACTGGCCTTTTATCTTGGGAGGCATCATGTTGTAAATACCTTCTAAAAGATGACCTGGTAAAAAAATGCTAAAATGCTAAAATACATTTGAGAATCAAGGGACAATCAAATGAGCACACTTTCTCAGGTAACCTTTCTCTGTTCTTCCCCAGGACCTGTTAACGCGACACAAATTGTTGGTAGCAGAATTTCTGGAACAAAATTATGATACGGTGAGTGTAAATGATAGAACAATTTTCTTAAAATCTGTTTGTGCTTAGCTGGGAAAAGCACACTTGCAATAGCAGAGGGTTTCATGCGCCACATAAAATAGTCACATAGGACTGCAAAACATTGCTTTTACTAAAGCAGAATCCTCCCGTGGCATTTGAAATACAGGTACCCCCTCTGCACACAAACAGGGACACGTGCCACGGTTTCAGGAGCACTCATAGTTTAAAAGCAAGTTTTATTCCCCTCTGCATGCATGGTATCTCCTCATATGTGACTGGAAGTGTCAACTTTGTACGTAAACAGATCATGGGGAAAAAAGCGTGCACATTTTTGAAGAGTTTTGTGATGTTCCAGCACTGATAGGGCCATACTCATGTCATATATAAAACTTTAGGAGAGAGGAGAAGAGTTACTGGAAGAAGTTTTAGCAGAAGTTAGTTTAGAAGTTTTAGTTCAGTTAGTTTTAGTTTTAGTTTAGATGTTTTACCTATCAGGGGACTGAGGTGTGAGTATTCATCTTACCATCCTAAGGCAATTAGTCCCTTGGTTTCCTGCCATTTTTCATTTTGATCTTTTTTTGTCTCAGTTTTGAACCAAATGTGGGTCAGAAAAATTCCACTGAAATCAACTAAAATTGAACTGATATGGATCATGGAATTAGACTATGGGTTATATTCTGATGTTACCTGAGGTATTTTTTATTTCATTGCCAAAGTGAAAAGGCCAAAGACTATTTCTTTAATTCTAGCGTTACTCAGAAGGTTAAATGAAGATCAGGCTTATTATTGCTGAGTCACAAATGCAGCTTAACTGGAGCAAAATTAGTGTTTCTGCTAATCTTTGCTCTTAGTACTGAAGCACTGGCATTGGAACAGTCCCCATTCTACCTTTATTTAACATTCAAAATGTTAAGTATAAATTGTGAAAGTGAGCATTTTTTTTATGATTCTTGGACAGCAGTGTTGGGTTTTTTGCTTGTTTGATAGATGGTGTGAACTTATCGGAGCCCTGTCACTCGGTCTTCTTCACCACAAGATTCCTTTGGACTGATCCCACAAAAGCTAGCACACTCTTGACTCCTAATGAACCTTGTTGGGCAAACAGCTTTACTGAGGGAGGGTGCTGAAGGCAGGTGGCACCTCACAAAAGGACCTTTTGGCATACGCCAGTATGAGATGCACTGTCACCAGTTTGGGGTATTGCGTTAAATCACAGAGCAAGTCATGACCACGATATGAGTGAGTGGACGTTACATGCTAGACCCGTGTGTCCTGGCAGCAGATTCACCCTCTTGTAAAAGAAAGCTGTACAGGCACTGGCTTACTTCTGTCCTAGTTGGCTTGCACGAGCTCCTGTTACATCCAGTCCATATCTGGTATCCCTCTCTGCAGTATTTGGAAGAAGAGTGTTCCTGGGCATTAATTCTCTGTGTGATAACCAGCCAAGAAAAAAGGCCATGCGAGCTGGGCCTGGCAGTGCAGTGAAGTGTTAGAGGGGGGCACTGCTGCGGCCTCTGCTGCTCCTCTGGGGTGGGAAGGACCTGGAGGAGGAAGGATGGACATGAATCTGATGCATTTGTGTTTTCTTGTCACTCTAGATCTTTGAGGATTATGAAAAACTCCTTCATTCTGAGAATTATGTAACAAAGAGACAATCTTTGAAGGTAAAGTTAAGTTTCTCAGCACTTTCCTTCTAAATTTGCACTCCACGTTATGCAGAATATCAAGATACATGTACAGCAACAGAGGAGCCACGCACTTTCTAACAAAAAAGAAATAAGTCCTTGGAGGATGCTGCTCTTACAGTGCACAAGAGCTTGCTGTAATTTTTCTTTCCTGGATCTCTGGTGAAGTACTGGGTCGTTTCTATGGAACAAGCACTATCATTTTTCCTCTGACCTCAAATCTGTACTTTGGTTTGGAATGTAGGCTAAAATAAACTGGAGAGTAACTGGAGAGTCTTGGTGCTTGCTGCTGCAGCACCAAGTCTGACATCACCTGCAGATGGGACCAGATAGGCGTGTTAATGTAACATCTGAAGGAAATGAAGGTATCTGTGGGACAGCTGCACTACACTTGCTTCTGTCCTAGCTATCTCACACCAGCTCCTATTACACACAGCCCATATGTGGGATCCCTCTCTAGTATTTAGAAGATAGGTATTATTGGGCATTAAGTAATAACAAGTCTAGTTACTTTTTTTTTTTTAAGGCAGTGACACTGAAACCTCTTAGGCAAGCAATAAAATATGTTGCTGCTTTCTTTGCATTCAGAAATAATGTTGTAAACTGAAAAACTTGGAGTTTTTTTTTTGTAATTGTCTTTATAGCTGCTGGGTGAGTTGATTCTGGACCGACACAACTTTGCCATCATGACAAAATACATCAGCAAACCAGAAAATCTGAAGCTGATGATGAACTTGCTGAGAGATAAAAGCCCCAACATTCAGTTTGAAGCATTCCATGTGTTCAAGGTGAGCTAGTATGAACTGTAGAGATGGCAGACTTTCTCTTCTCCTCATAAAAGTGTTTTTCAAGGTGGGCAAGAGAAAGCCTAGGAAAATAAGGCTAAAGGTTGGAGTTTACAGTCACTTCCAGGGTTTGAGAATGTCTTAATTGAAAACCTTTCTATCACTGTACCTCTGATTTCTGTTTGCCTTCCTTTAGGTGAGATCTAAAGCAGCATTATTTTGGTTTGGGCTGAGAATAGTCACTCAAGTAGTGATGAGGTGGATGCTACAGGTAATAAAATATACAGCTTCTAGGTAGTAGCCACCTTCCCCCCAACTCTTAGGTCATTTTACCATATGATTCTGGGTAAAGATTACCAAAAAAAAGTCTTAAAACTCTCATTAAAACTAAAAGCAGACGGTACTAGAACTGTGCATCAGTGTGAACACAATTTGCTTTTCAAAGTATTAAAAAGATTTGGTAAATCCAAGCTTCAAATTAGTTTAATCCTTCAGTCCTTTTGCAGTGATGACTAATGTAGTGTTCAACTATTACCAAGCCCAACCAGTGTCCTTTTTTTAATGATGACTAATGTTCATAAGTGAAAAGTTTACCATTTTCCTACGGAAAAAGTTCTCTGCTCTGGGACAGAGGGTGAGTTGGATTGTTATTATGCAAAACTACCTTTAATTTGGAATGAACACATTAATTTCAAACTATGTAAATAGAGTTGTTAATGATTTTCAGAAGAGGAATGCTGAGCCTATACAGCTATCCTTCCCCACAATGGCTAAGAAAGATACCAGATCACACCAAGAGGCATGCTGTTACAAAAAGGTTACATCACCCTCCATAAATTCAGGTTGACTTGTTGAGTTTTGTGCTTTTGCCATTTCTGATTTGGAAAAAAGCTTTCAGATCTTCAGTGTGGAGGCTTAGAGGATCTACAGCTTCTCCAAAAAGCTTTTCATTTCAGAAAAAAAAAAGGGGGGGATAAAGAAAAAAATCCCTCCCTGAAATAAGCAGCTTGGTAAGCTGTTCCCGTGGTGACTTCCTCCATAGTCAGCTTGAACCACTGTGAGTAATTTCTACTCCTCCTCCTTATCAGGAGGTATGTGGCTCCAAGATAAGAGAGCAGCCAGGCTCCAAACACTTGCAGCCTTTGAGATGCCTATAGAGGGAAGGGATCAGAGAGGATTGGGCTCTCTTAGCTACTCTGTGAATAAATGCCAGATTTTTATGTATGAAACACATGAGTTGATGTTCCTGAATTAATGATAGGCATGGCTCAGGCCTTGGGAACAGCTGATTTTGCCTATTTTAAGAGGTATTTGAAAGGATTTGGAATAACTTGAAAGGATCCCAGTGTGCAACTATGTCATGCATTGCTGTTTCTCCCATTCTGCCTTCCCTTTTCACCTTTCCTTTTCCAGTATATTGTGTCCTATTTTCAGTTAGAGTGGAGATATTGTAGGCTCGGCCTTGCTCGACCGCTTGCAATTGCTACCAGGTGGACATAACGCTGAGGCCTTTGGGTGCCCTGCAAAACAAACTCTGTGTGGTGGAAATGTTGTGTCTCTGGTTCAAAGGGCCAAACCCTATCCTCAGATAGTAACCTCCATGGGATGTTGTTGGTTTTTTCCAGCAGTTCCCACCAGCAACATTTAAGCATTGCCATGGTGTGTGCCCCATGCTATCGCACAGGCATAGTTCTCATTGTGGGGAAGTTGCAGAACCTGATCAGCTGGAAGTCACTCGTTTATAACCACCAGTAGCACACTACAGTAACTCCAGAAGTGCAGCAGAGCTCCTGTTTTAGTTCCTCACTGAGGATCTGGGCTAGCTGGATGTAGAAGCACTCAGCTTCTCCGTGGTGGGCAGAGTAGTTATAGGGTACCTGACAGAAAATAGCATTGTGAATTAGCTTTGTAGAGCGGGTCAGAGAAGAGCATTTTCCTCTGATTTCACTTCTTAAACTGAATTCTAACTTCTTGGGAACTACTAAAGGAAATCCTTAAATATTTAAGAGAATGGAGGAAAACACTACTGGCTGGTTGTGCCCTGTTCTGTGGCGTCCCTGCCTCCTGTTTCTGGGTTAGTGTCCTCCAGCCCAGTTCTCTTGTCAGCTGTAATAATTAAATGCTAATGTAACTGAGAGAGGAATCTTGTCCTCAGCTTTTAATCCCATAAATGTCAAACCGTGCCTGCATTTTTAAATTGTTCTTGCAAAATACCTGTGCAGACCTGGTTGAAATTACAGTAGACTAACCACTGTGATTTGAAATCAAAGGTCTGCTGAGAAGTGGATACTTGCTGCTCTGTCTCAGCTGCCAAAAGATTTGGGTTTTAATTACCTGATTTAGATGTTTCATCAGTTAGACACAGCTGAAATGAAAAAGTGCTTGTTTTGAAAGCATCCAGATTCCAACACTCCCATGCCCCAGCTGACCCCAAAAAAGGCGTGTGACTCTTACCTCCCTGAGGCAATGTCTAATTATTGAAGATTCAAAAGTCTAAGAGATTAAAATGATGAGCACCTCTAGCGCAAAGATATTTTGCAGTAACATTTCGTGGCTGAAAATGCCAGTACCCCTTCAAGCTCAGAGAACATTTCACTCATCCAGGATACTTTGGATGGGAAATTGAAGACAAACAAAGCACCCACTTGCAGCACCTTCTTCCATTCTCCATTGAGGAGATGCTTGATCTTCCTCCTAGCTTCAGCTCCTTCTCTTCCTTTTGCCTGAGCAAAATGGAGCTTCTGTCTTGCAGCACCATCCTAAAGGCCTGCAGCTGCTTTGTAAAGCTGGATGTCCCTGACAGCGTGTGCATGAGGATTAGCCAGTATTTGATCACTGGGAACAGCTAAGACACCTCCCCGCTTTCCTGCTCCTCCATAAATAATCCAGTCACCTACAGTTGTAGGCTTTGAGAGTCATTGGTTCTTCTCTGCATTGATTTCAGTGGAGAGGTCCCAGTCTTGAGTATCCACACTTTCAGGATCAAATGTTGGGAAGAGCTCTCCTGCTCCTGTGATGGATTTGTGAGAGTTATTAGTGGAGGCTGCTTTGAGTTTGCCTGTGGGAGAGAGCAAAGCTTTCAGACGTATGTGAACATGGTGCAGGTATTCCTTTGACCGTAGGCATTTACAAATAAAGGCAAATAACAAGCTCTCTTGGCTTTTCCACATAAACAGTTAGATTATTTTGAGGAAAACACCCTGTAGTAGCGAATTGGAATTATGCAACTTTCTTGTTCTTAAGCAGACATTTAGCAAGATACATTTTACTATTTAAATCTAAAAATAGAATGGGTACACTGTGTTTTGTGACCTTAGTTTCATTTTTTCATTCTCTTTCATACACATTACAGAGCTGCCTCCTGCAGCTTGCTCTGCAAACGGTCTCACGTAACTTGACCGTACTGACAGTTTCCTCTTGGTACGAAGCTGAAACCATGTCTGTGGGAATGTGTCTTTGTTTCTTAGCTGGAGAGTTTAGAGGGCAAGAAATGTTACATGAAGCACTACAGTAGAAGCAAAATGAACCACAGGCTCTTCTGTGCGCAGTTTCCTGTCACAGTAAGATTGTGTGTGACCCCAGAGTAAGTCTTAAAATACCCAGTCCAAGGTATCCAGCCTCTGTAATCACTTGTGCTCTGGTGTAGTCCCAGAGGACGGTGATGTCTGGTTATTAATTGTAATGAGACAAGGTCAGATTCTCTAATCAAGTGATTTTTGGTATTTATTTGAAAAAATCCAGTCTATGGCTTTTAATAGAGAAGAGAGCAGCAGTTCCACTTGGACAACTTTTGAAGCTTCAAGGTTGATTTTCATTCCAGGTCTTTTGCAAATGCTCACAAAATGGAACTGTGCTGAAATGGTTAGAGTTTTTTAGAGTTGGAATTTTAATACGAGTACTCTATTTTGGTCTCTACCTCTCTCACATATCTGAATTAAGTGCTCTAGAACACACAACCTTTCATAATAAAACCATAGGTGAAACAAAGTTCTCTGTGAAGTGTTTTAGCTTCAGTTATATTTCATTTCAGTAGAAATGTTCCAGATAGCGCTAATAATGATTTCTGTTTTCAGGGATTTATCTCCTCTGTGACAATACTGAATGTGGGGGGCTCTTTTAAAAGTAAAGTCTCATGGTGGTCCTAATCCTGGCCTTTGTGAAGCTGATTAGTTGACACTGGCAGAATTGTTTGCTTAGACAAAGTATTGAATAACATTGCAAGAATTTTCTGGTCCTTCAACATTCTCTCTTTACAAGTCTCTGTTGACACTGAGCAAGACTGGCACTCAAGGTGATCTTTGAGTGTTCAGATTGACAGTTTTTGCAAGGGGAAGATTATAATCTACAAATAATCAAGCAGGAAGATAAACAGGATAGGATGTCTTCTACTAAACTAAGTTATTTAATTATTTGCTATGGTAATACTAATTGTAGGACCAATATGAAGTGCTGGTATTTACTAGGTTTACCACTAAAACCTTTCAGTTCTGTTTGCAGAGCAGATAGCTTTTACCAAAAAGAAATATTTAGATTTCTTCATTTGGAGAGTCAGCCTTCAGTTATCTTAGTAAGGAGGCATAATATTCATTGAAGAAAGATGTTCAGCACTTCAAGGTCAGGCCGTAATCAGATTATTTCTAAAAATGTGGGTCCTGTCAGTGTACTTGCTTATTTTCTTGTCCTGGTCACAAAGGGGGAACTGAACTCCAAAATTAAAAACTTTTATTGAAGATCTTTCCTGTTACTTTCCTCATCCCTGCCTGTAGGCTTACGTAGTGCTTTTCTCAAAGGAAGCTCATCCAGACAACCTGGGACTTACCACAGTCCAAATCCTGGAAGAATCCTCCATCAGCGTGGTGCCCTGCTGTAGGTCAGCAGGTGGGGAGCTGCATCGTGGGACTACTGGAACTGAGACCAGGAACTGCCACGGTCTCAGCCAGAGCCAAACATCCGTACCCAGGTTTCAGGATTTGTATTCCCTTGATAAGGCACAGACTAGAAAGCTGCAAAGTACATACAGGAGTTATTTACATCCCCAAAGCCTTTATTTCTCATATGGGGAACGATGCATCAATAGCAGCATATCAAAATTATTTGCGAGGGAAGGGATATTGCTTTCAAGTGTTGCAAGGCAGCGACAGAACAATCAACTATTGATAGTCCATTAAGTGTAGCGAGAGCTGTGAACTGCCTGTCCTACACGCTGATAGATGTGTTCCTGGTAAGATGTTGTGCGTTGAATGCTTGGAGCATTATGCAGGAAAGCTGTTATTTTAGGGTGGCTGCTCTGAAGAGATCCTTGGGAGTTGGGGTTGTTGGTGCTACTCTTACAAAGTTTTAGGTGGCAGGTAGGCATAAAAAGAAGTTATTTGAAATTATAGCTCAAGATATTCCAAGAAAGGTGACATGGAGTCCTGTGCAAAGAAGGCATGAATAACTGTAGATGTTTTACAGGGACCACAGCTTGGATACTAGATTAAGGAAAACTTTGTAAAACACTTGGGGTCTGGAAGCCTTCACCCAGCATGGCAGAGGTTGCAGCTCTTTCCCCAGAGGGAAAAGTACCTTGAAGCAGGGACTCCTAGGAAGAGGAAGGATCCAGAGGAGACAAAAGCATAGGCAGGGATTAGGGCTCTTGAGCCATCAGGATGTCAGGCTTTAAGAACAGATGCTATCATAGAATCATAGAATGGTTAGAGTTGGAAGGGACCTTCAAAGGTCATCTAGTCCAACCCCCCTGCAAGAAGCAGGGACATCCCTAGCTAGATCAGGTTGCTCAGAGCCTCATCCAGCCTGGCCTTGAACGTTTCCAGGGTTGGGACATCCACCACCTCTCTGGACAACCTGTTCCAGTGTTCCACAACTCGCATTGTGAAAATTTTTTTTCTAACATCCAATGTAAATCTACCTCCCTCTATTTTAAAACCATTACCCCTTGTCCTATCACAACAGGCCCTACTGAACAGCCTCTCCCCATCTTTCCTGTAGGCCCCCTTGAGGTACTGGAAGACCGCTATCAGGTCTCCCCGGAGCCTCCTCTTCTCCAAGCTGAACAGCCCCAACTCTCTCAGCCTGTCCTCGTAGGAGAGGTGCTCCAGCCCTCTTATAATCTTCATGGCCCTCCTCTGGACCTTCACCTTTGTGAAATAAAAAAAAATATTCTTACCTCCCTGTCTGGGCAGAAGTACTTAGTGTGGAGCTGTTTATGTGTGCTGAGCCCTATTCCTTCCACACATTCCCCATGTGTGGCATTTTCCACACCACTTATATAAAATCCCCTGTTTGGAGGGCACAAAGCCAAGGGGTCGGTCCAGTCTGAATCCTCTCCCAGGCTTCACCAGGGGTTGTCTCTGGGGGCGAGGGGCTGTAATGCAGCCCTCTCACCCCCAGACAGTGTGTGCGTGTTCCCCTCAGATAACATGGCAGCTCCCTGCGCAGCTGGACATGGCCCAGGTTTTCATGTGGGCACAATCTCAGCAGAGATAAATGAACCTGCGGAAGAGCCCCAGGTCTGGAGCCAGCAGCTCCAGGGCTGGGCGAGTGGTGGTGCCGCCTGCTCTTGGCCGGACAACATGCCATTCTGTACTGTCTGCAGATGTTTGTTTTCATTCTGGTTTGAACAGGCTCGGAGGGAAACTGGATGTTTTCCAGTCCTGTCCATCCTTAATTTTTTCTCGTTGGGTAGAGAATAACTCAAGTTATTTATGTCATTGCACAAGTGCTTGGGTGGTGTTTTGTTGACCAGCCATGGTAACCTTCGTGCGAGCCAGATGTGGGAGCTCCTCCCAGGGCGGCCGGGGGTGTGTGATGTGCGTGTTCCCACTGCCCACCCCCTGCCCCGTCTGCCCCTCCTGACCGACATCCGCAGAGCCCGCATCTCCGCGGCATCCTGGGGTCCCTGGGAAGAGGTTGTCACCGCTGGCCTTCTGGCCTTAAGTTTCCTGTCGTCAGCCAGTGCGTAAGGCAGAGAAATGTTAAAGAAACAGAGTCTCCGTGTAGAGGGTAGCATTCAGAGCTGGAAAACTCTGCAGCTTTAGGCATTACAGGAGGAAAAACCAGAGCATGGCTAGGTTTCTTCTTAAAAAGTACTATTTGAGAAGACCAGTAAGCTCACAGCACTGGGCTGGCTGTGCCAGGTGAGTATTTGTGTCTTGCATCTCCTCCCTGCATTACCGTCCTGCTCTGCTCAGCAAGGGCAGCGAAGGTGCTGGGGCACCACAACCCTCCTGCTCCGGCTCCCAGTCTGACTCCGGCTCCAGCTCCTGGTCCTGCTTCTCCTGCTGGAAATTTCCACATTCCCATGAATGGATTAGGCAGAGGGAAGTGGAGCCTCTGACATATTTTTCCAAACCAAAACAAAGCTGGCAAGTCTAATTTTAGGCCTGGATTAGTATGGAAATGATATCAATACTGACATAAAGCTTTTCCGTTCTCCTGATAATTAATTTCTGTGTATTTCAGTCTTGCATGTGGAAGAGGCTGAGAATTGATAGCTTGCTCTCAACAGCTGGGTTTACAGTCAAATGCTTTATCAACAAGGAGTAAAATTGTTAGAAAATAACTTACAGCGATGACTGATGTTCATCTCTCTCCCCTCTCCCCTTTCTCTCTCTGTGTCTCTCTGTGCCTGGTTTTGTTTGCATGTTAGGTTTTTGTGGCCAGTCCAAACAAAACACAGCCTATTGTGGAGATCCTGTTGAAAAACCAACCCAAGCTAATTGAGTTTCTGAGCAATTTCCAGAAAGAGAGGACGGATGACGAACAGTTCACTGATGAGAAGAACTACCTGATTAAGCAAATCCGAGACTTGAAAAAGCCAACGGCATGAAGAACTCCTCTTGTTTTCCACTGTAGGCATTAATCTTATTTGTTAAGTTCCTCTGTGTCCCTTAAACACCACAATAGTGCTTGAGAAGGCACAGCAAGTGCCTGGTTTTTATTTTGTCTTTGTTCCTAGATGTCAAGAGTATCGGGGTTTTACATGAAAACTAAAAAAACAAAAATCTAGAATAATATATTCTTTTTAATCAAAACTATAATTATTTATGTCGGTTTAGAATCTCTCTGTAATAGAAGCTGGTTTGACAGATTTTCATTTGTG
The DNA here is from genome assembly GCA_009806455.1 of Tetrax tetrax. Taxonomy (NCBI): domain Eukaryota; kingdom Metazoa; phylum Chordata; class Aves; order Otidiformes; family Otididae; genus Tetrax; species Tetrax tetrax. The sequence continues at coordinate 327,921 of WHYT01016826.1, forward strand.
CTTAAGAAGAATGCTCAAGAACCTCTTTGCTTAACTTTATCAGCAAACTCAAGCTGTTGGTGAGTGCACAGAGTAGGTCTTCCAAGGACTGAAATGTCATTCCTTTGCACCTGTAGTTGTGACTTTGTTTTAGTGCTGCACACACACAAGACTGTGAAAGAGTACATTAGTCTCTGGAGTTAGCTGCACTTATAGATCAGGTTCTTTAGTCAAAAGAGTGGGAAATTAAAAAGCAGTCAAGGTCATGTTTTCGCTTTATTTTTGTATTCTTTCATCTTTAAGTTTTCTTTTCCCCTAGACCAGAGGTCTTCTATTCAGTGCTAGGGAATGGATGAAGAAATCAGCCAGATGAGCTGTTTCTGCCTGCCTCCCATTTTCCTGTATGTGATCTGTGCTAGAGCACAGGCTACTCCCACCGGCTCCCAGGCAGAATGATGAGGAGCAGCCCCAGGAGCAGCCCCAGATACGTGGTGCCCATGTACCTTCCAAGAGGAAGAAGGCAAGGCCCGTACTGTATTGCTAACAAAGTCATCCTGCACCTACTAAAATCAGCAAAAAGCCTGTCCCCGATTTCAGTAGGAATAATTTTGGGCAGTGGCTAGAGCTACGTGGCAGAATCATACCAAGTACTGAGCCCTGACACCAGTGGGAGAGGAGGGTCCTCAGCATCTTCCCATCTGGATTCAAATGGATGCTGAAATGGCCTCAGCCTGAACCGCTGAGTGGCCCGGCGTCCCTGAGTCACTTGGGCACTGTGGGTGCTCTCAAAGCTGAGAGCATTTAGTGGATACCTAAATCAAGTGCAGGACACCATCAGCAGCCCCAGGTTCCAAAGGCTACTTGTCGTCAGGTGCTTTCCATCCTTGTTCAACCCGATGTGAATTCAGGTTCTGCGCTGAAGTTGTAGAAGGGGAAATACTTGCGCTCTTAACGTTTTCAGTTGAATAAGCTCTGTGGTCCGAACAGTGTTTCCCAAGTGTGTTTGAAGAGTTTTTGGGGTCTTTTGTTTTCTAGCGGGAAATGAAACTGTTACTCTGATGCTTTATTAGGAAGTGGAGTTTGAGAGCTGAGAGTGGAAATTTCTTGAAATTTCTGGAAAGCCTAAGTTCTGAGTTTTCCTATTTGTTGTAAGACAGTTGTCTAGCTAAAATTCTGGCTAATGCTTCAGATAAAAAGGTGACACTGAATTGTAAAATCAGAACAAGACCTTTTCTTTCATTAAACTGTTGTATATTGGGGTGACTGATACTTTAATTTATGTGCTTTAGAAAAGGGGTGAAATGGAGCAGATTGTGGACTCATGGTTTTTCAGATGTCAGATATACACAACAAATGTACATCTTAGTTGCCTGGAATTAAAAAAAAATATATTTACAAGCTATTAAAGGCATGATTACTGATCACCCTTTATTTTTATCTCTGGTTTGTTTTTTTTTTTTTTCCCTCTTGCCTTTCTGGATAGCCAGACTCGCGCAGTGCTAAATTCTTTCTCTCCTTTGCCAACCAGTTTCAGCAGATGGAGAGAGAGATAGATGAGCACTTTCTTCAGAGCTAATGCGCTCTGCAAGGATCCCGTCTGCAGCCCTGGCTGGCAGGGGGCCTGGCAACCCAGGCTGCAGTCCAGCTTAGCCTGACTGCGGTCTTCACCCCCAGCCCCGTGAGTAGCGCTCACGATTTGGTGGCAGGTTGTGGGTTGATAAAAGACCATCTCCAGAACTGCAGTCCTCAGAGCTAGTCATTTAAATCTGATCCTCTGAGATCTGGAGCCCGAAACCAAAGGGCGCTTGGCTGTGGTCTGAGCTCGTGGGGTGGGGCTGTCTCCAGGGCTGGATTAACGCAGAGACACGTGTCCATTGCCTCATCCTCTGGAATCACATGAGAACATTGGGCTTCCAGCCTGTACTTGGAAAAAGTGTCTAATGGCCTATCGCTGGGGAAGGCCTGCCCTTGATCATGCGAGTGTAATCCACGCAGATGTGCCCAGCGCATCTGTGAGAGTGGTCAACACTGTGAGATGCTCTTTTCTGCACGGTCTGGAACACAGAAGAGCAGTTGAAGACATCAAAACCTAGCTGAGGAGCATGTGTTGGCGTAAGCAGAGCTGTGGTGGGCCAACAGGGAACAGAGTGATGGGCCCCATCCCTGCAAAGGCAACCTTTCCCAGTGCCAGTGGCCGTCTGACAGCCGGAGTATGTGGTAAGGAGGGCCTACGAAAAGGGACTTGCACGTGTGTCTGCAAGGGAAGGAAAAATGGAGTGGTCTTACAGCAAAATGACATGTCCTGTGCCCCTTGCAGCTTATCATAGAAGCAGCCAGTCCTGAAGTAAATATTGCCAATACACCTCAAAGCACTTGAGTCTTCCCCAAGCTCAACTTGCTTAGCTCGCTGAAAGAACAAAAAGCAAAAGAAATGGTGAAGATGAAATTAAGGACCATAATAATATTTCACAGCAGGTGGGGACACATTCCTAATTAAATGAAAATGAGATCTTTTCTAATGGAATTTTGAAATAACAATAGAACTTCCAATTTCCTTCGGTGCATTCAGTCAAGGTGGTTCTTCTGCCTTAAGCGACTGCTCCCACCAGGAACTCACAATTTCTCTGAAATTAATATCCGGAGGGGAGCTGTGTGGTTGCAGGACACAGTTCATTAGAGTGACGACAGTGAAGAAAACTGTAGTTTGGAGAGAGAAAGAAGCAGGAGGATGCTTGAGCTGCAGCCTCTCCATTCCAATCCCCACCCAGCATTCAAGGGGGGTTTGGATCATACGAAAGAATCTCTGCCAACATGGGATGTACGATCCTGCACATAAAACCTTAGTTGACACAGCAGAGTGCCAGGAATCTTTGAACACTAAGCTTCTGTCCTGGGACTTGGTCAGCCTGTGCTACTAAGAAAAATCTGATTAGAAGCAGCAACAGCCTCCCCAGTCTGTAATGGCATGCATGCCAGCAAGTGTGAACCCATGGGGAGGATGCAGGACTCTGGCCTTCAAGAAGCGTGGGCGTTAAGACCACTCGAGCCTCTTAATCTGCATCCTCCGGGGATGAGATCAGATGAGAAGGAAAGAATGACTTGGACCTTGTAATCTAATGATAAAAGCACTCGCATGAGGGAGAGGAGATCTGGATCCCATTTGTTTCCTAGTGCGTGCTTTGCTCCTGTCTATGAAATTGGAGCAGGGCTAAGAGAACCCAGGCCTCTTTCCAGTGGGTGCAATGATGTTTGGTCAGTAGACAGGCTTTTTCTCTGAGCCAACAAATGCTTCATTTTTCTGTCTGACCTAGAAGTACTTCAACATTTTGGCTGGAAGCACCTTCCTGCAGAACATCTTATGCACGGCGGTGCAAGCCATGATGACGCAGGGAGGAAGTGAGTTTTGGTCTCTGCAACAGGAAAGAGAATTATATGTAGCTCTCCCCCTTCTTGTCTAAGCGCTCTCGCATAAAAATATAGGTTTACATGGCTTTCCACCATTTTTGGACTTGCATTTTGGCACCTGCCACTTTCCCTGTGTGGAGCTCACTCTGCATGTGCCCTGAGCATCACCCACTGGACTTGTACACATGACCTGCAGCTGAACAGCACTGAGCACATATAGAATATAAGGATTCAGTGCATTTACTGCCAAGCAATGAAAGCCCATTTCATAGCTCTTACTCTGATGGACCTAAAGTGGCCAGCTGCTTTCCTGTTAGGGCAGACAGGTGGCAGAAATTCTGCTGGGCGGCAGCACTCCTGGGGTCTGAGCAGGAGACACTTGTCACTCACTGATGTTTGGTGACAAATGCAGGCTCCTACGAGTCTTCACTGCTGGAGACAAAGTCTTGGAGCTGCTGGTTTACATCAGGTTTTGGCGTAAAATGCAGGCCCATCTTCAGGAACTGATTTGTTCCCCCTTCCAGCCAGCACCTTAACAGAGAGCTCAGCCAGTCTTTGAACCTGTTCAGAGCAAATCCAGGGCTCCTCTCCCACTGAGCGACAAGCCCAGTGAGCTATGGAGCTACTCATCAGGCCCACTGCACTTTTATTCCACACACGTACACCAAGTGAAGCAGCACAAGCTGTTGAGATGGCATGAGGTGTCCCAGAGCGAGAGAGGCAATCCCACTGCTGAGAGCTGCTGTGGCCTGGGCGAGAGAAAGGGATAAAGTCACCACCACCCCAGCTCATGCCTTCAGCAATGGCTGGGATCCCTCAGCCTGCGGTGCCTGAAGCCATGAGGCAGCAGCGGTCCAAGCCAGCTCTCAGCGTGGCTGGTGCTGGGCAGGCAGCATGGGACAAGGCTAATGGAAAGGCTAGGAGAAGGTTAGCAGGTCGGGCCCTGTGGTGCAGCTGTAAGCCAACCATCTCTCAGGGCTGTGACTTGGCCCGGCTGCCCCCGAGAGCCCCAGGATGGCGAGCCCGGCCCTCCTGACTACATGGTCCTGCACCACAGCGGCCCCCTCAAGCTGGCCCCTCTATCCAGGAATGTGAAAGGAGGAAAAAAAATCGATCAAACAAGCGACCTCTTTCCTGTAGCACTGGTTGTGAGTGGCTTTGCAAAGGCACAGTAAAAATAACATTTTTCCGCCTCGAGCTGTGTCACAGCATGAGTGGCAGGAGCACTGGGAAAGCCTGTGCCCTGGGTACAGCTTGGCTCTGGCCAAGCCATGGCCATGCCCAGCTGTGCCACAGCAGGGAGGGGGCTCCCCCCACAACACCCACACCTGTCTGGCTTAGTATTGACTGGGATACTGGGGGCAGGGACTGGGGGTGTCCCAGCATATGCTGTGAGGCAGCGTTCTGTCTTGCATCATGCAGTTGAAGATGGTCATTCACCACTGCCACATGGCTGTTTTTTTGTCACTGTATGGCACTGGCAACAGATGGAAGGGCTTTTGCTGAGCATTAGCCCCAGGAAAGCATGGTACTGCCCTGGCCATCTGGGAGACTTCAGATACCTCCTAAAGAAACAAAACCCACCCAACTCCACTCCCAACACTACCCGTCTGCTAATGAATGGAGTTATTTCTTCTGAGGGCACAGAGAAGACAGGAACATGTCCTTGTGGCCATGAAAGGGCCTTGCTCAACTCTCATGAACAGAGGCCTTTATTTCCAAATTGCTGGGTATGTGACCTCTACTAATGCATGGCTTTGGCAATGCCCTTCACTTCGCTTGTGGAACAGCTGGCTTGACAGGGGTTTGGAGCGGATTTAAAAATACCCTTGTCAAAGCAGAGCCCGTTGCATCTGTTCCGGAGCTTTGGGCAAACAGGCAGTCAGGGTTGGCTTTTCAGCAGGCGGCACACCCAAGCCCAGCCCTGCCCCGGCAGCTAGCAGGGAGCAAACCAACCCGGCATGTGCTCGGGCAGATGGTCAGATGCCCGACGGGCTCTGTTAGGACAAGCGGGAGCCTGCAGTGAGCAGGTCTCTCGTGCTCCCATGGGGGAAGCAGAGAAAGGCACCTCCTCCCCATTTTAAAGCTGGGCATCGGGGAAAAGTGATATTCACAGATGGACTCGCCTTGTGCCCCAAGGAGTGTCAAGGGCAGAGCCACAATTAGCTCATGGGACAGAGGAGGTTCTGGCTGTGGGCTGACAGCAATGGCTCACGCTTCCTGTCAAAGGCTCAAAGGAGGGAGACACTTGGTACAGGCCTACTGGCAGGCAAGAAAGCAGTATCTCCCGGGGATGGCGGGCATTGCTGAGGGACATTCCAACAAAAGACCCAGCTCTCCTGCTAATTAATACCACTTCTAGCCACGCAGCTAGGCTCCTCCGCTTCTGCTGGGTTTTGCTTTCTCTAGCTAAATCTGTCTTGCCCCACAATGGGAATAAAAGACTAACTGCAGGTGAATGTACTGGCTTTCGTACTACCTTACAGACGTCTTTCAGGTATTTCTGAAAGGACATTGTGGACGAGGGGAATGTATCTATGCTGGCATTTGTATGACATGTCTGGCTCTTGCTAAAGTTGTTGTCCAAATGCCTCGCGGTTTCCTGAAGCTTCTTCAACTCCTTGTTTTTTCCTCCAAGTTAGAAATTTAGCTGCCTTGGGGGAAAATGTACTGGAAAAGCAGTGAGGTGACCTCACCAGAGCCAAAGTAAAATGAGTTAAGCAATGAAGGCAAAGGAGGAGAAAAACGCAGGCAGACTGCAAAGGCTTCGCGGTTGTTGATACACCTCTCTAGTGCTCATGATTAACGCTGAAGAAGTACCAGCTACACGAAAGCTGGAACAGACCCCATCCCTTCAACTGCAGTGGGAACATGCAGTAGTCCTGTAGCTTCAGAGTGGCCACCTGCTGCTGAGGCAGAGCCTGGCTCCTCGGAAAGGCCCAAAGAGACGACACTCGGAGTGCGGAAGATGGATGTCACACAGCAAAATACCCCAGGGAAAAGCCGTGCCCAGTGCCTTACCCTGTGTGTCTGCTCCTAGCCCAAACACGGTTAAAGCCTGTGCTGTTGTGAGCCAAGCAGTGCCCTTTACCTACATGACAGTCATGCCAGCCTTGGGGTTTTTTTTCCCCCTCTTCCTATTTATGAGTTTTTGAGCCCGCTCCAGTGTTCTGGCCTTTACAATGTGCACCAGCGCACCTTTGTCTTTTGCGGCCTGCGGCAGCAGGATTTTCTGGATGCCTCTTGCAGTAAAACACATCCCTGCTCTGGCAGACGTACACTCATTTCTTTCCCCCTTCCTCTTCCCCGGGGCAGAGAAGCCGTCAGCAGAAGCGGGAGCCCGGCGTCCCCTCCCCGAAGGCCCCGGCGGCGCCCATTTCCCTGCCAGCGGTGCCCCCTCACGGCCACGCTGCGGCCCTGCACCCCTCGTAATGGCGGCCGGTAATGAGTAAGCGCAGCAGCTGCGGCAAAACAGCCCCAGCTTTCGAGCCAGGGAGCCAAACTGAGGAGCCTTGTCTGACCCGGCCTCGCTAAGGCAGCCACAGAATTAGCACCGCAGGTCTTTGCCTCTTCTCTCCACACCAAAGGCTTCACGGTGCTGCCCTTCACCTTCCCGTGCAGGGCCAGTAGGATTCATCTCTGGCTGCGACCCACTGCGCACACCACGGGTTCACACCACACACAGCATGAGTTTCAAGGGGGTGTTTTGGCACGTCATGGAGGTATCGACCCCTATCTTGGCCCTGCTTGTGTCCATCACAGTATCAGAAGGAGGTGGGTTCCAGTGGAAGATGTCCCATGCTAGCAGACCCTTTCCCATTCGTAGAGGATCCAAAGCCACAAAACACTGAGCACCATGTTCTGAAAATGCTTAAGAGGAGATGTTGAGTAGGACCCCAAGGAAGATGAAGTGTTTAACAACAATTCTCTGCACAGAATTACCATTCTGTGCAGAATGGAGTGTACATGGCACTGTGACCATCTATCATCTGCATTAATGATATGGTAACCCAGATCTATTAGAAATTGGCATGCACCGTCTGCCTTCTTTGCTTTTATGAATCTAACAAATTAAAGCCAAACAGATATTTGAAGTCTGGTTTGCAGGCAGAATGGCTGAAACAACAACAACAAAAAATCTATTTAGAGGACTGCAAAGCTTTTCAGAGTAGTCCTTACATTAAATGTGGCTCTGGGAAGCCCGTCCCATTGCCAGCTCAGCTGACTGTGTCCCACCAACTGCTCACTGTGTGTCTAAAATGACATTTCAGTTCAAGAGCACTTCTGAAGTACATCTCCTATCTGTACCCGCTTACTGCGTGTGGCCTTGTGACACGAGCCACTCTGGGAGTGCATTGAGTGGATTCCTTTCAGATGAATAGCCCTAATGCTCTCCACTGGCTAGCAGGCTTGTCCACGTGCTCGGGCTAGAGCTAGGTGGATGTAAAATGCTTGATGGGTCAGGCCTTCAGCATCACCTCCTGCATGCTTCACACCCACTCACCCTTCAGCCACACTGCTGAGTAGCGTCGCCGTTGGCCTCCATCCCTACAGCGATCCCTGCTCTGTGGTGACTATGAATCAAGACACCTGCGTGTGCTCGTACAGGCAATCCAGGGCAGCAAGCCAGGAGGTGCAGCAGGGACCAGTTTTACTTCTGGATAGTCAAAGCTTCCCCCACTTCTCTTCCTTCCAACCACGAAACAGGATGCGGAGAGGTGGCAGCTCATGTGGTGCTCCCTGAGGCAGTTCTTACTCTCCTGAGGAAGAGAATTAATGCTCATCAATGCTCGCAGGGCTAAGCTGGGGGATCCCCGCCCTTGCCCTGGGCTGGCAGGAGGCACAGTCTCAGGCTGTGACAAATTTTTCAGGCAGAGCACAGGCAGGTGATACAGCTCAGCAAACAGGAGCAAGGACAGCAAGTGGGCTCGTAAAGGGTATGAGCATTTCAAAGCACTCTAATGTTTCTAATAACCCAAGGCATAAATATACACTTCAGTGTATATACACTTCAGTACTTACTGTTGGATTAATTTATTAGCAGAAAACACGTTTTGCTGTAAGGCAGATAATTAACAGAGAATTTCTGTAACTCTCAGTCAAAAGGCCAAATTATTACTGATAGTTGATACCTGCAATTAAAATGACTGGTCTGAAATGAGCGGAAGAGACCCAAAATGCATATGGAAAATTCACACAATATATAAAATATATAACTTTTACATTTCTTAATTTTAAATACATTGTTCTTTTTATGTAAGAAACAAACATCCTAGAGTTCATTTGCAAAACAAGCACTGCAGGAGAAGTCCAGTCTTCCGTGGCTCTCCCTGGTAAGCAGATGACATGCACAGCAGCACCTACAGAGTCCATCTATTTAGAGAAAAACCCCATTCACATCCTGTTCCTATCGGCCAGGGTAAAGACCCTACTTTGTAATCCTAGTTAAGAATCAAAGAAGTCGAGTTATACTGACAATCAGAGTCTACAGAAATTTGTGAGCCTCTGGAGGAATCTGTAGAAACATGGCAAGACAGAAATAAAGCCAGACTCGCAAGCCTTTCAGCCCTACAGGCAATTCCAAGTTTCGTGAAAAGTTTTGTACAAAAATTCTCTTTTAAAAAACCAATAAAAAGTAAAGGTAAAATCTTAAGTCCTCATGAAGTACAGGTTACCAGCAGCATTCACAGCAGTGCAGTTATTTAATGTGTGTGCTATTTGACTTGTACCTTGATTTACCTCTCCACGTACCCGGGTCACCTAAGATGTTTCAGAGACTTTTCAATTTCAGCTGTTCCTATAAAGACATGGGCTTCTTCACTGATTTTGATACCAGCTGACTGTTCAGTATAAAACTTAAAGAGCCCTTAAACCTGCCCGTTTTTTCCCCTGCTTCTGCCTCAGGTAGACGAGCATTGCTAATGGTTTACGGAAACAAGGTTTCAGTAGGTGGGGTGGGCTTTTTACTCTAATCTGGACAGTGGTGTTCTGGTTTGTAGAAAAAGCCAAGAGCAATTATTCCAACACAAGATGCTTACAAGAAGTGTGTGTGGGTGGGATATATGCCAAAGTAAAATATTTATGATTTAAAACCAGATTATAATCTCGCTTTTGAAACATCAACATTTGACTAAGCTTCATATGGAAATTACAAACAATGAAACTATAATCCTTTATGAGAGAAAAAAACTGTCTTTCTGAGGTTTGCAGAGCATCCAGACCAATAACTTAATCCCCTGGACTCTGAATCTGGCAGATGAGGCATAGAGCTCTTGCAGCTGGACCTGCTGGCCCTAAATTCAGGACCAGAGTTCCTCCACACTGGATTGCAAAACCTGCTGAAGTGGCAGTTCAGCTACTTCCTCACGAGCTACTGGAAGAAGCACTCTTTGAGGTCTGATCCCAAAATGGATTTCACCACCCTTCCCTTAGTTAACAGTGTCAGGTTTTTCTCCTTCATGCACTACCTGATCCTGGGAAATGAAGCTGTATGCACCCTCAGCAAGACAGCAGTGGTGCACGAGGTCAGTCCATTGCCTGATGAGATTTCTGCTGCTAACACTGCATGCACCACACTCAACCCGCAGCCCTAGAGCTGCCTTCAGTCTAATTAGGCTCAGAAAAACAGCAGCTTCTCCAGCTCCAGTGAGTAAGAGGATAAAAGCATTCCCCAGTTTTAAAGTCCAGGCACTCAAGAATGAAGTTATACTATGAGCCATGGGGAATCTGTACCTTAAGTTACAGGACCAGTAGACAAACTGGGTGAGAACAGACTCTTATAATTAATGCCACATTAAGGATGCTTTGCACACTATCCAATCCCAGCTTTGCTATCTAGTTACAACCTCTTCCAAAGCCTAGAAGAAACAAACAGAACCTACGTCAACATCTTAAGACATGATTCCCCTTCCAGGACTTTAGGGAGGGCAGCAAAGACAAGATGCAAAAGAAGTGGGAAAAGGCCACTTATATATCCTACCAGCAACAGCAGCAGAAAAAGATTTAAGATGTTTGCACTTGAAAGCTCAGCAGAGGAGTGAACAGAAAGTCTTGGAACATCTGCTAAAACAAACAGCTAGAGGTCATATTCAAAGCAGCAAAGAGATGGGAGCAAGGACAGTGACCTCTCAAAAGATGCTGGCTACAACGCTCTGTCCTGGTTGCTCGTTACCTACCCAGCACCCCCTCAACATTAGCAGCAACATTAGACTGTAGTTTCACTGGCTGTTTTAATGTCACCCTTGCTCCACATCCAGTCATCCAAGAGATTGGCACCTGAAAAGATTCAGGCTATTCCACTGGTACAGATCATCCTATGGAAGAAACAATAGGACATCTGGCCCTTTATTGGCTTCTGGAGTCCTAGAAACCTGTTAGTGAAGATGAACAAAACCTAAACACCAGCAATCTTCACATAGTACGTAGAGGCCCGGGAGATACATACAGCCAAATTCTTTTAGGCCTGTATCCAGAAGCAGAGGAAAAGCAAATCTAATCTTTGTCTACATTAATTCAGACGGGCTGCACTTGAGGAAGGACACACAGCAGCAATGCAAGTATCACAGAATGAAATGGCTCTGCTGCTATGGCAGTTGGAAGAGTTATGTATGAGAGACAAACTTGATTTCCAAATCTCTTACCTAGCAATGACTGTCATCCCAATGGCTTTGTCTCCTTCATACCAGCAGACTAAGAAGCAAAAGCCACTTTCAGGAACAGGAATAATTGCTAGTGATTATTTATCTAACATTTTCTAGAAGATTCCCCTGATCATTGCACTTGAAGAACTAGGGCTTATTTCTGCATTCTGCTAGTCCAGAACTTAGAAATCCATCCCCTCAATCTATACACCAAGCAAAAAAGATACCACTTTATTATTACTCTGATCTACCAGCAATAAACTTTCAGATTTTTTTTTAATATGTTAACAATGATTAGCCACCCAGTTACTTTCACAGAAAATACAAGCAGCATTTTTCCCCAGGAACTTCTAAATGAAAAAGACCTTCAGGTAATTCTGTAAAACATTTAAGACATCATAAATAAACTTATTCTAAAAATCACTTTTCAAACCATAAATAAAACTCTTCCTCATTTGAAAGTGCAAACAGGCTGCATTATAAAAAGTACAGAACAAAACTGCAGAAGTGCTTAATTATTTAGTAGTGACCAAGACACAGTTTCTTGTTTTGGTGCTGCTGGTCATCTAGTGATTTTGTTTTCTGGACCCCATCTAAAGGAAAAAATAAAGTGTGAAACATTAAGACAATAGTAAGCATTTTCTAAGTACTCAACACAAACAGGCAGACTGGAATAACAGTGGATGGGGGGCTGGGGAGCTTAACTTCTTCCCCATACAGAGGAGCATGCAATTAAGAAACTTAAAACAGTTCAGTTTTGAAAATGTAAGCATATCATCTTGAAGATTCACTGTTAGAAAAATGAGCCCCGTTAAAGGTTGTCAAACAAAGTACCCCAGGATGAATCTTTCTCCAGCTGGGTCTAAAAACCATTAGCAGAGAGCGACAAACAAGCCCTAACATTTTGCAGTGATTACTAATTCCATAACCACTACTCTGAGCCCTTCTCTCCCCCCTTTCCTCCTGATTCATAAGGAACTAGCTAACAAAGAGACTTCTCCAGTAATCTAGCTCACTACATGTTAGGAATTAGCTTGTGGTACATGACTATTCATGTGCTACAAAAACCACCTTCAGTCTTTTTATGCTCCTAGCATGGTGCTCAATGCTTTGAGTAACTACCAATTCCCTATCTTTACGCTCCATATCTTCATGCCTGAGGCACAAAAAACTATTTAGCTTCTTTTTCCACATTATTTTCCCCTCTGGATGAGAAATATTTTAAGGACTGGTAGCTGACATAGATGCCAATGGTAGGTTGCTTTCGTAACACAAAAAGGCTTCAACATAAGACTCATCTAAACTCTGTTTTCAGAAGATGACAGCTCCCTTACTACAAGGGTGTAGGTTGACAAGGATTTGATGGCCTTTATATTATATATGTGTATATATACGTACAAAAATAAATGTTGATTGACAAGCATTGGCATAGATTCTACTTCATAAAGGAAGCACTGAAATGTTCTGCAGAACATATTTAAATGACTTGGAGGAGTCCAATTTATCTTTAAAAATAAAGGCACTCTTTATAGAACACAATATAAAGAGTCTTAATAGAACAACACTTAAAACATGATAAAGTAGTCTGAAATTATCTACGTGCAAAACAGCATATTGTTGACCTTGACAACAGCATTACTAGATTTTGTAACGTGTGCGCCAATGCCAAGCATTTATTAAAACAAGCTTGTTTTCGACATCATTTGTTCACCTATTCAAAAAGCTCAGAGAAGTTTTCAGAGCAAAATTTAACTAATTGAAATCAAGATTAATTAAGATTAATCAATCTCAGAGGGATTCAGGTTTGTTTAAAACATGATATCACTTATTGACATCAGTCATAAAATGAATTAATGAAAAAATACTTACTTTCCCTGGCTGTGGGATCATGGAATTCAAGGGCATTAGTGTGCAATGGATTCAGTTGCCACTGGTAAAAGAAGAAGAAAACATTTTTTTTTCAGGAAGAATGAGCAAAGGGTGAAAGAAAAAGTACCCTACAGTCCTTTACTGTAAGGCATGACTAGGGGTGAGGTGGGAAATGAAGGACTACCCCTCCAAAATACACTTGCTTTGAGAAGAAAAAGCTATTTAGGGATGCATGGCCATTTACTCCCTTGAGAAGGGGAAACCAGCCTGCTCAAACTGACAGTGCTGCTGTTTGTCATGGTGAGCACTCTGAGTGCAGGTGCACTTGGTCACCTTCAAAAACCATCACACCTCTTTCAGGAGGTGCTGGAAGGGCCTACAAAATCACACAGCGATCTCCCACATCAGCTGCCGTGCTGTGACAGGGAGGCTTGGAGAGAACTTCAGAGTATGAAGAGACCACCTCAAACAACAGCAACGAGTTAGAGGGAAATCTGCAAGGCAGTTACAGAAAACAGACACAGGTGGCCCCACCGTCTGGCATATGGTACAGCACTTCTCCCCAGCGTCATGATGGAGCTGCCCCTCAGTTCCACTCACTTGACTAAACAGCACAAGAAAACCCTCCTCTGTGCTGGCCGCAGGTGACTGCTCACTCCACCCTCCCCCTAGTGCTGCCTAGAGTTCTTAGAAGATAGTACATTTAGTCACTTACTGTAAATTTGCTTACACCCTCAAGTTCACCAAACTTCATATAGGATATGTCCACTTTCTTTTTTCCAGCGTCAACATCTCCTGCATAGATCTGCTTGATACCAGCCCCTTTGATTAAAGGGACACATTCATCACATGGACATTTTGTCACAAATATCATGCTTCTCTCATCTGGCTTTATTTCTCGACACCTATAAGCAGTCAGAACAGAATTTCAGAGTTTATATCTTGATAGTTTTGAATGGTGGCAAACTTGATGCCTCACAAGAGCAAGCAAAGTGTTGTGTTATCTGCTCTCAGAAGCAATTTATTCCTAATTAAGTGCACAAGTACATGATGGTATCTGGCTTGGTTTTACTATCTGTGAAAAAAACACCCATCCCACCTCTCCACCATTATTGTTAGAAGCCTCAACAATTGCCACCCTTCCATATTTCAGGTTATGGCATGGTTCTAGCAGGAAGCAGAGGCAGTGGGTTGTATCTGAAAGATAGCTACCATGCATTGAAGTGAATATCCTTTAAAAACCAAATTCATTTAAGAAGTCTGAAGAAACCTCAGGAGCTGACTGTATCCATGCACATCCAAGTTCTGCATCATAAGCATAAACAAGACCGTGATTGCAATCCACACCTCATCACAGTGATATCACACATTTGTCATGGAAATGTTTCTGAACCATCTCATTATTTTCTGTGGTAAACATAAACCCATTACCTGAACGTCAAGGCGTTCTGCTCTGCATGTATAATGTATTTGAACTTCCTGATTTCCCGATCTTTTTGTTTATCATCCATGTGTGGAAAATCAGCATATTCAGATCCAACAGGAAAGGCATTGTAACCACAACCTACAAAATACATTGCTCCTGTTCCATCACAGCTTCTCTGCAACAGCAAACAAAGCATCATATTTGGAGACATTTAAACTGAGTACTAAGTGCAATGTATACTTTGACATTATCAGTTCATGCCAAGTTACAGCAGTTAAAAGAGAACTCAGCTCTTACTAACTGCTCCACGTCTGCATGGAGCTCCACAGGAGCCGCACGGGCAAACTGTAACATTGCAGATGACACACTGCACCAGGCTTCAGCGGCTTTCCTTTTAGCAAGTAATACTGAGAGCGCCAACAAAAAAGTGTCAAGGATTTAGTCCTTAAGCCTTTCTGCAATGTACGACAGCTGGAGTTAGTCAATGATGTACCAGAGACTGTGTTTCACCTGTCTCTCAACAGACCCAGTGACCAGTGGGCGACGGAAACCAGAAAAAGAAACAATCAGCAATAAGCGGCTGATGACTGAAGTGCTAAAAACAAATGAAGGGTGTGTTGCAGCTGCATGAAGAATGAGGCTTCCTGGGATTTGGAACATGCATAATCAGAGATATAAAGAATCAAAACTTTATGTTTGGATGGGAAAAACTACAATAACAAAATTTATAGAAGAAATATCACTTTGATCCAAAAAGGAACGTGCTAAAGCCAGTACAGTCTTTCATCGGCAACAAAAATCCTCAAGAGATTGTCAGGCTGTGATTGCACTGAGACCTCTCCAAAAAAGAGCTGCAAAGAGGGACCACGCAGGGTAGGCACACGCTGCCTGATCAGCAGCTGTGGCAAAACTTTGTGCCCAGGACACCTGGAATAACTGACAGTGACTGGGGAAGCAAGCACGTTGAAAAGCTAGGCAGAGACGCTGTGGTAGTTACTGAACTCATTTATTCTTCCTCCTCTTCTCAGCAGCGTAACAATGAACCAGTCATTACTTTGTTACTAAAGAATGAGAAGTGCAAGCTCTCTATAGCACTGCGCGTGTGTATGAAAAGCACACGTGTATAAACTTAAAGCAAAATAGCAAGCTCAAAGCAGATGTAAGTGTATGGATTGTGAATGCAATAAAAATAAACTTTTTCAGTACTTACGGATTTTTCTTCTGCCCAAATAATAGCTCCAACTCCTGTTTTATGATCCTCTAAAATACATAACATTTAAGCAGTAAATAACAAAGCACTTCTGAGTTACGTACATTCATTGTTGCTTCGTGGAAAGTAGCAAAGAAATGCAGAAAAATTAAGAGCTTTGAAGTCATATGAGTCTACAGCAAAAGCTAGGTGTGCTTTAACTGCAAGGCCAGTCATTCTAAGACTTTGCTACGTACATTTGTTCACAACTGCTAAGAAGCAACCAATACCTGGATCAGGTAAGAAAATGCCAAGAATGTACGTGGACAAATTTGCTGATGTGAGATGGCAAACTGATAAAAACCTTCTTGTTGCTTAATAATTAATTTAATTACTTAATTTCTGCCATTCCTTTATGAGTTTATGGTTCAGTGGTCTGAATTCCTATTAAAATTAGTTGTATTTTATTACATTATCTAATTTATTAAATTTATTACCTAATTCAGAGACAGAATATTAACAATCAGATTTTGGGGGATGTTTCCTATCACCACCACAGGAAAACTGGAATAGAACTTTCATTATGTCACTTGGAAGATTTTTACAGAATTTGGAAACCTTTCCCAGTAGCTATTGATAAGAGTCTTGACCAGTTAAAATAGAGCATATAAAGGAGAAAAAAATGTTTCAGTCTTCCACTGATTAATATTGTAGAAGATGCTGTTTCAAATAACTATTTCCATCATCCTTAGTATCACTACCATATACAATCACTCAAAGAGGGTCTTTACTCCCAAAGATATATTTTATGAGGGCTAACTTTATTTATATTCTGCATTTTTGTTAGTCACTGATGTACATTAAGCCAGCATAGAAAACATCCTATGATTTTGCTCCCATTCTATATCCACCTACATAATAATGTAAAGATTCTAAATATGTGTGTGTATGTTGTTATTTATTTTAATTTCATTACAGGACTAAAGTGGAATGAGAGTTTGCTCAAAAACCAGGCTGAAGAGCACAGATAAAACTGAATTTTGCTGCCCCAAGAATGAGTACTCCTGCTCTGTACAACAGTAGTTGTAACAAAAATCTCACAACTGGTTCCATTAAACTTCTGAATTACTTCTAAAAACCCAATCTCCATTGCAACTTTTGGTGATCAAATTTGTGGAGGGTACCTGAAAAAAAAAAAACCAAACAAAACCAAAAAAGGTAAAGGTTCTAATATATGAAGATTCACCTTTACAAATAACAAAGTCTGAATAAGTCAAAGCACCTGACTTGACAGGTTATTTTTGTGTGTGTGTGTTGTGGGATTAGTTTTATTTTAAAGCTTTAAATATGTACTGTTTATTTGTTTATGAGGGTTTTAAAAAAGCAACCCTATCTAGATTAAAAAAAAAAAAACCATCACTAAGGAGTATCACCAAGTTTAAAGTCTTCATATTCTGTTCTCTGAAGAACTTACCAGTTTACTGCATTGCTACCCAGGCAGAATAAAGTAGCTAACAGAAGTCATCTGTATCAAAGGTACCCTTCTGCCCTGAAAGCCTGTACATCAAAACTCCAGCATCTTTGCCAAGAAAACTCCCATCAGATATATAATCACTTTCACGAGTAAAATTAGAACTAGGAAACTTAATACAACTGTACTTAATGACCTACTGGAAGGATATTATTTCACTGCTCTTTTCTGCAGAAGTGTAAATAATATGCTTAAAATATTGGCACTTAATTGATAACATAAACATCTTTTGAAACCTCCATAAGAAAAAGAGACTCAGAGCAGCTTGAAGAATTTAAATGTCACTGTATTCTACTTTCACATAGGTGTTGGACATGTTGTCAGGGCAGGCTTTGCTAGCACTGTATGTGAAATACCTGCCCTGATTTTCTCTTGGAAAGCTCAGTCCATTCACACACAACACTATGTACCCCTGTGGAGTTATTAATACCACTACTGTTCCTTTTTCACAGATGTAAGAACGGAATTCAGCAGCGTGCTCAAGGAAGTATTTAAGAAGGAAGACTGAAATCAGGGACTTGCTCTACTCATGAGTCCCGTTCTCCCTCCACTACTGTAACAACTCACCTGTCCGGTATGCAAGTAGTCTGGCTTGTATCATACAGTGCCTTGCAATTTCTTGGGGCAAACCCTCATGGTCTGTTTCATTTGTCTGCCGCGATTCACTGTTGTAAAATCCAAAGCATCCAAAGACAGGGACACTGGCAGCCACTGTTGCCAAGACCAAGACAAGATCTTTCATGTTTTGCCTCAAGTTGCTGAAGTACGGATTTTCACAGAGGTTCTCCAGTCCTATTGTCATCAATATTTGCTTGTGCATTTCCTCATTTGAAATTAGGAATAAACTTTCATACTCTTTTATTCTCTCTTGTCTACATGCAGTATAGAAGTCAGTATTTGAGTTAGGCTGAGATTTTGCTATTTTTTGAATAAAATCAAACTGGGTGGAAGTTTCTTCAACAAATTGCACCATATAGCACACCAAGGGCTGAAGCAACACGCACACACGAGCACGACTATTTGACTTCAGTCTTTCTACTGCTTTGGCATCTAGCTTTGCATCATCAGTAGTCACGGGATTGGACGCCTCATTCTGCAAGCTGATTTCAGGATCTGCAGGCCAGTAGGAAATCCTGTTCACCCCAGCTGGAAGAGAAGATAATGCAGCAAAAGGAACCGTGGAACATAAACCTCATTTTCAAAACACTATTGTCTAACCCTGCTTTTACTCCTTTAAGACTGTGAGTGCTCTTTCAGTGGTGTCTGGAAAACAAAAATGCTAGCATATATGAGTATCAAGAGCTTATCAGACTAAAGACAAAAATTGGAATTTCCTAAGTTCTAAGATCTTTGTGGCAACCTAATTTTGCCTCTTATCTACAACAGGTACATTAACACCACACAAAAATTTAGCACTAATAGAAGTTGCTGATGAGATTAAAAAACAATACTTGCAGAAGGGCTGTACCATCAGATCCCATTTCAGGAAGTGAATTATCTGACATGTCTTCATCTCGTTTGGGAAGAGGAACCCTCAAGTACTCCCTGTAATTTCTCCATAAAAAACACCCTTCCTCTGGTGCCACTGACAAGCAATGGGAGGACAAGGAAAAATGTAGCTGTCTAGGTCTAGTCAGCAGGCTTAGGGCTGCTCTGGCGAAGTGCAACAGGTATGCCAGAATCTCAGCAGTGTGTCCCAGCCAAGAGACAAGCACCACCAATAACAGTTGCACAAAGAAATAGAGTCTCAGTAGCAAATCCTAGTTTCTTGATCATCAGCTCCGGGAAATGCACATTCAATACTGTTTTCAGCCTTGTGGAAAATATCAGTGCAGGCTACGTAAGTTAGGGATTGGCATCCACAACTGGGACGGTCCAAAGAGAAAATAGGCTTTCTGATACCACCAATAACAAGCATAACACTTACTCCTGCTCTACTACAGTCATTGCTTACCGTTTACAATCATTTTTAAACAAGTTGAACATGGTTTTCTGGAAAAATAAAGATCACAGTTTTCAAGTCTTGATCCGTGTTTTATGAGTGCAATCTGGCCAGCATGCAAGTCTGTACTGGAACAATGAAGACCGATAATCTTCATGTTTTTCACCACAACTAGACCACTCTTCTTTACCTACAGAAAAATGCATTATTATTATTATTATTATTATTATTATTATTATTATTTTACTTTTTTTCAACATCAAGTCCATAGAGATGTTACAGCTCTTCCTTGGGTAACAGTAGTCAGCTAGGATCAGAGCATTTAGCTCTTCAGTACAAATTGTGATATGAATTATTACACAATCTCTGTTACACTTTCCCAAGCAGCATTTTTTTTTGGCAGTTTCTACATGTGCCTGTTAATATCAGAGTGCTATGCCCATGTCAAACTTCAAACAGGGATCTGTTGCAAATTCCTGATTTTTGGGGTCATTGCTTTGCTCATAACAAAACCCAGAAGCAGCACAGAAAATTCTGTCAATTATAGCTGAAAACCCCTCTGAATCACCCAGGATCTGGAAATGCTCATGAATTTAATTTCTGTCTTAATCCTGACCATCCTGGGAGCCAATAGCTTCTCTGGCTTTATTTCTGTCTCTTCATTTATATAAATGAATCCTGGTTTTAAAGAATCTTCCATAGAAAAAGCCTGTACATGGCAGACAGCTCTCACATCTGGATTCTCATGTATTGTGAGAAAACTGGATACAGGCTAGTCTGATGAAGGTGGCGAAACAGATCTCGTTATCTGATTCAGCTGCTACCAGAACACTGTTGCCTTAGATCTGTAAATTATTCCATTTCTTTGTGGTTATAGAAATAAGGCTGTTATAGAAATAAGCCCTGCATGTAACCCAAGTGCCATTCCTAACTGAATTACGAAATTTGAAACTGCTTTTGAAGCCTGCACGGTGCTCATATATCCCTCTTTCAGATCTAGTCTGGTATATACCAAGCTGCAAAAAATAGGCCTAACTGTCACTCAAATTATTTTCCGATCTTTCCTTGTCCTGGCTGATACATGTTTTATAGACCTTAGCAAATGGGTATGCTCTGCACAAAGCAGCAATCATTTTAAAGAGCACAATAAAAACTCAGATCACAAAAGGAAAAATCCTGTTCCAGGACACTCTGAAAAATGCCCCTCTACTTTGAGGTGTAACTGCCCCTTGACAGGCTGGAGAGGTGGGCCCGTGCCAAGCTCATGATCACCAAGGCCAAGTGCAAGGTCCTGCACGTGGGTCGTGGCAATCCCAGGCACAAATACAGGCTGGGCAGAGAATGTATTGAGCAGCCCTGTGGAGAAGGACTTGGGAGTGCTGGTGGATGAGAAGCTCAACATGAGCTGACAGTGTGTGCTTGCAGCCCAGAAAGCGAACCGCATCCTGGGCTGCATCAAAAGAAGTGTGGCCAGCAGGTTGAGGGAGGTGATTCTGCCCCTCTACTCTGCCCTGGTGAGACCCCACCTGGAGTACTGCGTCCAGTTCTGGAGCCCCCAACATAAGAAGGACATGGACCAGTTGGAGAAGGTCCAGAGGAGGGCCACGAAAATGATGAGTGGGCTGGAGCACCTCTCCTATGAGGCCAGGCTGAGAGAGTTGGAGCTGTTCAGCCTGGAGAAGAGGAGGCTCCGGGGAGACCTGATAGCGGTCTTCCAGTACCTCAAGGGGGCCTCCAGGAAAGATGGGGAAAAGCTCTTCAATAGGGCCTGTTGTAATAAAATGAAGGGTAATGGTTTTAAAATAAAGGGAGGTAGATTCAGATTAGATATGAGGAAAATAATTGTTTACACTGAGGGTGGTGGAACATTGGAACAGGTTGCCCAGAGAGGTGGTGGATGCCCCATCCCTGGAAACGTTCAAGGCCAGGCTGGACGGGGCTCTGAGCAACCTGATCTACTCAGGGATGTCCCTGCTCCTTGCAGGGGGGTGGGACTAGATGGCCTTTGAAGGTTCCTTCCAACCCAAACCATTCTATGATTCTATTTAGAAGATCCATTCTCAAGGACGGTTTCTTTTTGTTGTCACTAAGGTAGTTGTCTGCAAGTTCTTGATCAGCAAACATTTCAAGTAGTTCTGTGCACCTCCACTGTATAACAGAACTCTTTTACAATCATGAACACCAGCATCTTAAAGAATATCTCTACATGATCAACCACACTGATTTTAAAGCTATAATTAGTATATATTAAGAAGTGCACAGTATACACTATGACTTCTTTGTTATGCTCTTCAAAATACTCACCAGAATTTTTCACTGTTTGCTTCACCTTTGCATACCTTGCCTTTCAAAGTTTTCAGAAATAGCATGCTATTTAACCATTTTGCTACTTTTCTCCCACTAGCGTATTTTTTTTCTACTTCTAAGAAATACTTGAAAAATGTTTATCATCCTTTTTTGGCTTTTTCCCTCTGGACTATCTGTCATGTAAGGAGCAGGTAGGTTAAATTCATTGCAGAAGCTATTAGCATGTGTTCAGAAAGACCAGTTAACAGCAAGCATAGACATTTTACCTGTGATTTTTTTTGTTGCTCAGCTGAAGGAAAGAGCTCCATCCAGAGACTGAACAAAGTAAAAAGATTGACCTTAGAAAGTCTTGGCATTTGACCTGTCATTAGAAGAAAAAAGGAAATATTTATTAAAGAATATTTATAAAGAAACTCCGCGTTGTTGAACAATATTTTACAAGTCATCTACACCACAGCTGCTATAGAAGCTGCTTCATCAACCACTTCTGCTATTACAGCAGCTAAATCCACACTGTACTCTTCAGGGCAGTGGTTGTCAACTCAGAACGCTGGCATCTAGGTGCAGAGATCAGATTAGTGCAACAAGAGAAGGTGGTGACATTTCCACTGAAATTCAGCGAGTTAATTCTACTCAGGGGTGAAGAGCAGAAATCACAGATCAGATCCCACAGAGCTTAATGTGCTTGAATGATTCACAGATGCTTACAGGAATTTGAGACATAGTTTGTGATTCAGCTTCAGGCTCACCACAGAAGAAAGCAAAAATATCTAGGCACGCATCGTCGTCTTATGCTGACACCCGCAGCAAGAGTGGATGAGCCACTGTGAAACCTTCCAGTTACATCTGTTTTGGAGAAACTTGCTTCTGGATTTTCACAGTCTGCTTAAATTTTGGTTAGATCTTTAAAAAAAAATTTAAATCACTTGGTCAGACTGTCACTTCTGACTAAACCAAAGAGGTAGCAAAAAATCCCTTCTTGGGTCACCCTCTTTGTGTTGTACTTCTACGCAAAACTCAGACATTGTCTGGTGAGGCCCAGAAGTCAGCATTACCATCCTCACAAACAAAAAAGGAGGAAGCACGGCATTGCTCACTAATGCTTGCACCACTCCAGATGTAAAGCTGTCTTGCCTCACACGTGGCAAGAAGTTAATTAAGTTTTTGGAAAAGCTCCAGTCCCGATTTCAGGGGTGCTTACAGAGAGCTGTAATGAACACGTATTCCTCTGGAGGTCTCACGTGTGCTGGCTGACAGTAGTAGTTTGTCCCTTCCCACAAACGTTAAAGTTTTTGCAGAGGAAAAGGCAGAGGCAAGAATAGAACAGAGAAAAACATTTCTTTAAGTATTCCAGTAGTTTGGAAGAGATATAATCAGATATAAAGACTGCTGTGGTGGGGGAGAAGGTTAGTTTAATGACATGTCTGTGAACCCAAACAATTAGGACAGCGATAAACCTATGCAATCCATTATTGGAATACCATTTTCAGACCGTATTTTAGTTTTGGTTTGGTTTTTTTTTTTTTTTTCACACTGAAGTGTGATTTTGGAAAGCAACTACAGACCTCTCAGCAGTGCTTTCTGGTGCCACACTGTCCACTACTCCTTAGGTTGCCCAGCTGCGCTGTCTCACTGTGCACAGGCTCTGGGAGGGGAACCTGCTTAGCACCACCCGATACGCGTGCCAGAAACGTACATGGCAAGAATCACATGTGAAACTCTGTTGTCACTTGCACTAAAAAAAAATAAATCTGTAAAAGTAAGTCTACAAGCCACATCTAAAGAAGCAAAATTTGTTTTCTTAAATGGGCATTTGAGTTCTTTCTCATTACAGTCCCTGTTCACCCCTGCTGTAGCACACACATGTACAGTTCCCAAATGGCAAGCTAAAATAAACAGTGCAATTTATACCAAATCACACATATACTGTCATATTTTCTAAAAAGGATTACAATTTAGAATACAGAATATATTTTAAACAGAATACACCAGAAACAAGTTTGATTTACTGGTTTTTTTCTTGGGCCTGAATGTGACCCATCAAACACACGGGAAACAAACGGCAGATGTACTGTTTCACAACCCTGTTGTGAATTGACATGAATTTATAATGGGAAGCAGGAGAATATTATGATCATACAATCATAGAACAGTTTGAGTTGGAAGGGACCTTAAACATCATCTAGTTCCAATCTCCCTGCCATGTCTAGGGACACCTTCCACTAGACCAGGTCACTCAAAACCCCATCCAGCCTGGCCTTGAACACCTCCAGGGATGAGGCATCCACCCCCCCACTCTCTGGGCAACCTGTTCCAGTGCCTCACCACCCTCACAGTAAATAATCTCTTCCTTATGTCTAATCTAAATCCACCCTCTTTCAGTTTAAAGCCATTACATTAGTCCTATCACTACGTGCCCTTGTCAAAAGTCCCTCCCCAGCTTTCCTGTAGGCCCCCTTTAAGTACTGGAAGGCCGCTATCAGGTCTCCCCAAAGCCTTCTCTTCTCCAGGCTGAACAGCCCCAACTCTCTCAGCCTGTCCTCATAGCAGAGGTGCTCCAGCCCTCTCATAATTTTTGTGGCCCTCCTTGGACTTGCTCCGACAGGTCCATGTGCTTCTTACGGGGGCTCCAGAGCAGGACGCAGTACTCCAGGTGTGGTCTCACAAGAGTGGAGTAGAGGGGCTGAATCACCTCCCTCGACCTGCTGGCCACGCTTCTTTTGATGCAGCCTGGGATATGGTTGGCTTTCTGTGCTGCAAGTGCACATTGCTGGGTCACGTTGAGCTTCTTGGATACGTTGAGCTCTTTGCTACTGAGAGCAAAACCATGTATGAAAGGAGTGCTCTTTTCAGGTGCATCAAGTCTTCACAGCTTCCCTACTTTACACAGCTTCCCTGCTTCAAACAAATGTACAATTTAATTCACCCTGCTTAGGGATCTTGCTCCTGTGACACAAAGCATCCTCCCAGAGAACGCGTGCTGTGAAGGCCACTGTCAAAAACCCTGCTGCTACCGCACCTGCAAGCAAAGAGGAGCAGGGCACTGCCCATCTGGGCGTGGCTCAGATACCGGATTATGCCACAGTTGCAAGGTAAGAGTCCCTAGCTCAAAGTCTGAAAGGTTTGTCAGAAGTCATCTTACAAGTATGAAACTGTTCTGACACCATCAAGGAGGAGGAAATCAGTGACATCACTCTCCTCTCTGGGAAAAGGAAACTAGAAACCGTTTTCAGACTTCACCTTCTTTGTTTGCTTGGTAGCAAGATTTTCACAAAACCAGGAAGAAACAAACCGCATTCACCCATCAAGGAGACCTGGCAACCCTGTCGTGATCCTTATAGTCTGGAAGCTATGTGTACAGCCCATGGATGAGCCGTATGTACCCACCACTCGCCTGGGATCGCAGTGATGGGATATCGGAAATCTATCAAAACCCGCTTCGTTTGGGCATCCCCAGCCTTGTGAGAAAGTTGTGAATTCGTACATGGGCCCTGCTGTAGGGGTGAGTAAGAACACCCCTCAGAAGGCAGGCATCTTTACGCACGATACTTTTTGTCCACATTAAATATACATGGCATAGAACTGGAAAAAAGAAATAATTTTGACTGAGGGCAAATACAAAATGCAAGGAGGATATGTTACAAAAATTAAAATAAGAG
Organism: Tetrax tetrax; assembly: GCA_009806455.1. NCBI lineage: Eukaryota > Metazoa > Chordata > Aves > Otidiformes > Otididae > Tetrax > Tetrax tetrax. The sequence continues at coordinate 352,868 of WHYT01016826.1, forward strand.
TGAAGGCAAGCGGCGGGGGAGGGGGGGTACGTTATTGCCCAGTCTGTAAGGGGCAGGAGCACCCTGTGGAGCTGCAGGTGAGGAGGGGGAAGGCGGGGGCTCCCCGAAGAGCCCCGGGGCGGGGGGAAGACCGGCCCAGAGCCCTGAGGACAGGACGCACCGGACAGTTCCGGACATTCCGTTAAACAC
>WHYT01016826.1:379810-392840 GCA_009806455.1 Tetrax tetrax
TGGTTTACATTTGCAGGAGATTACAGCTACCTGCCCACTGCAACAGCCACCTATAAGTTGCAGTTACCTCATTGTGTAGAAGTCTCGTAAGAGGGAAGGTGGCAGGATTTATAGATATGTCCTGTCCTATGCTGGTTTTTTATCTAATTCTGATCTTGAAAGCTCTTCAGTGGAGTGGGACTAAAGGATTTGCTGTTCCTATTTGCTTCCCACCAAGAGCTGCAGCTAAATCTAGAGGGCAGTTGATGACAGCATCTCTGTGGAGTGGGAGAAGCGTACTCGTTCACTCCAGGCCCGAGAGAGACCGTGTGATTCCCTAAAATCTGTCGAAACGAGAATGGCAACAACCCTAGTGCAGAAAGCATCCCTGTCCAGGGACTAAGTGTGCTTCTTTTTGCAAGATGACAGTGGAGAAGAGGTACAGAATGGTAGAGGAACACAATGAGAAGGGGTTCTTAGCCTCATTGTCCCTTTTTTGTATAATTCAAGGCAATTCAGCCTTTCCAATTAACCAGCCTGTTCTCTGAGCTGCCATTTGAGTATGTCACTTTACAGGTTGGCAAGAATTTCTGGATGGGCCTTTTCTGCTTGAATCAGACCTGCTGGAAAAACCTACTGCTTCTTTCAACAGCTGCAGGTGGTCGCTGCATCTGTGTCTTAAAAACCCAATTAATTCAAGTGATTGAGTAACACCCCCCCCCCCATCTTTTCCTTTGCTTAGTGGACCCCCCCAAAAAAACCAACCCCACAAACCCTTCTGAGAAAGTTTTGTCAGTGATCTATTAAATGTCACTGTAACAGCCGGGCCCATCAGTTCACACAGGAGGTATCTGCTATTTGTTTGTACCATGCAAATGCAACAAGCTTCTCTTTTTATCTCTGCAAGCCATGTTTAAGGAGTTTCTGCTGGTGATACGTTTTTTGACAACTCATTAGAAAAAAGCTTTTGCTCTGCTGCTAGGCAAAACCAGATACATACTTCAGCCTCATCAGTCTCTTAATGATGAAAAAATATCTGTTAATCTAATAGTTGAAATGGCATCAAGCAAGCAAATAACCAGGAATTAATTATATTAATTAAAACAATTTGGAGAGGAAAATAAATCAATTTCTAGGCAAGATGGGAATTCCTTCCTTCTAGTGCACTGCATTGAGAAGGAATTGCATGTAGCTGTTGGAGGATAGGCCCTCACTTAGGGAGAGGGGCATCTGCTGCACATCAGCTCAGCCACAGCTCTGTGCTCAGATGGGACATAAACCTGGAAGCTCTGATGCTCCGGACTTAGAGTCGAGTTTGCTGGTGCTCTGTTCTCTGCAGCTGTTGCGTTTCGCTTCTGTGATGGGTGCGGTCAACTCCTTGGCCAAACGTCTTGTAGTTTGGTTCTGTTGCCAAAGGAGGCAAAGGCCTAGGTCCTAACTGGGCCAAAAACTTCTCTAGTTCCAACCTGTTCTCTGAAAACCCACAAAGGAGCAGGGTGACACGGTGAGCATCCATGCATATGGGCTTGGAAACTGCAACACCAATCATGGAATTCACACATGAATAGCCGGTGGTTCTTCTAAGACTCATTTATCAAGGAGCAAAGGGTACAAGGAGTCTCAGCTTACCTTTTCCATCACAGGTAATTTGACTATGAGCCAACCACTTTATTCCATAAATATGACAGCCTGAGTGAGCTGCCTTTGAGCTCTCCCTGCTAAGTAGCTGTCTGCACAGCGGTGATCTCCCCTTGAGCTGGGACGCCTCTCAAGGTTACTCCTCGAGGCTGAGAGACCTCTTACCAACTGCAGATCTTTGGTAAGTGATATCATACACAACCTTGTATTACAGTGCACTAAGATTTTTGTATTGGTACCTTTGAATCATTATTATATCCTCTGCAGTAAGTTTGAGAGTGAACCTTGCCATCAGACGTTACATCTCGCTTCCACACCACCTTACTTCAGTAAAACCGCTTTTGCTGATGCCTTTGGCGGTGGTTCTTTAAGTGATCTAATTCCCCCCTGCGACAACCCCAGGCAAGTCTGCTTTCCCGTGAAGCCATCCCTGTGCCCAGTTTGTATCTCTTGGAAGCAGTAGAGGGTAAATGTGGCTGTACAGTGAGAGTGGGTTTTTTTTTTAGACACAGTAAAGACATGGTGTTGCTCTGTTATCAGAAAAGCAAGTGGTTTTGGGTCATGCCAAGGTTATGAAAGATGAGGGACTGAGAGGCTAATACCACGTCCATGCCCATGCTCAGGTCATCTGGAGTAGCTGCCAATTTAGATGCCCAGAATTTATATATTCACCAGGTGAGTAATGAATCGTTGTTTCACTGAGCAGTATTAACCGACTGCATTTTATACCCATATGATGCATTTAATCTGCAGTGCTATCTAAGGTTCCTTCAGATATTTGCATGTGCATACACACATCTTTGCAGATATGACAGTAACACAAGAATTTATTGAGGCATTGCTACTGTGCTTTAAATCTATAATGTTAATTAACAAAAATTAACTTTTTAATTGCCAATGAACAGTCAGTGGTGTCCTAGACATCAAAATGTCAAGATGGGATGTTGCAAAATACAGCTCAGGAAGAGATAAAAATACACATTTCAGAAGTGGCTGGGATAAATGGCAAACATTTTCTACATTTTCTTTTAAGGAACTATTTGTATAACTCTGATACAGGTAACAACCTGGCTATCACGCACCTGTATAAATTAACATGGAACAGATGTGAGAGTGCTTGCTTTATAAAGCAGTGTACTGAAGTATGGGCAGCGGAGAGGGAAATATTTTGAGGGTGTGGTGGCAGGAGCGTGGTTTGCGATGGCTGAGATGTGCAGGGAAACCTGCCCTGAGCAGGAGCCCCTCTGAGAGCCCAGCCCTGGGCACGTTACTGTGGGGAGGTGATGGGGTTGCGGCCAGTCTCCCAGGGCACGTTGGCTGTGCCTAAACTGCAGTTTAAGAACAGTCTTTCAGGTGGCTGTAACAAGAGTGCTTCACTGTTTTCTCAGTTTCCATCTGGGTAGCTGCTATGTGGTCTTTGTGGGCAGCCACGGTGAGGGAACTGGCATGGTGGTTGTTGCTGGACGCAGGAGATCCCAGGTCCTGGGCAGGCCATGCCTCACGCAGGCTTTTAACAGAGTCCGGTGCTGAGCACGGTGGTCTGTAACGCGGCACAGAGCCTGGGTGTCTTCCTGCCCGCTCTCCTCCCACAGGTCACCCAGCTTGGTTTCCACGCTTTCTCCTGGCTGCAAGTGGAGACTGAGGATGGTAACACTGAGGTGGGAGATCCAGGCCTGAGGGCTCCGCTCCTGGGAGCGCTTTTTGGCCCGCGGTATTTCAGCTTCTGAAATACTTGCTTTGCCAGGTGAAGGTGATGCACTTCTTTCACGGCTTGTCCTGCTGGGCAAGCTGCAGGGAGGGTCAAAAGGAGGGAGATGAACCAGAGACCTCCAAAAGTTTGGGCTTTAGGTCCCTATGTCAGACTCTCTTTAGTACTCACTGCCTTTTTCATTGCTTTGAAAAACAGCAACATTAGGAACCGTGTAAGTCAGTTTGACGGCAACAAAGACAGCATCTGTCAACTCCATGACACGGAGGCAGCAAAAACGGCTGCGCAAACCCTCTACCTCTCTCCTGCTCTGCAAATTGCAGACTCTAGTCCCTCCCTTGTGAGGGGAGAGCTCAGTGTCCTGCTGCGCTGGTGGCACATAGCACTGCTGATAATTGGGTTATGAACAGCTCTTTCCATGCTGGTCACTGAAAGCAGCTAGTGATGCCTCTTTCTTCCCCCTGCCAGGGCCAGGTTCATGCTGACAGCCTGGAAGTGATTACTTCTACGATCACCTGCAGATACTTGGAGTCCAGCAGTTGCCTGGATATACTTTCTAGTAAACAACCATCACTAAGGCACAGCGGACACGTCCTGCGAGGTGGTGAGCGTCCCTTGGTTGTGCTGGAGTTCCTCCCAAATGGCGCTGAGCGCTAGCAGGGTCCTTTGGATGCTCAGCAACTCCTCTGAGTTTGCTCTGCTGGCTTCAACATGAGTGTAAGGTTTCAGGCACTCCACACCACCCTGCCCTGTGGCTCCGTGACCCAAATTCATTCACAGTCTCAACTCCCTGAGCTCTGGCATGGGATTTTGTTCCCTGTCATTCATATAATAAAGCTCACAGGTCTCTTATGCAATTATCCCAAAAGCTGCCCAGCACAAAACTGGCTCTCCCAGCCTGCAAGCCAACAGAAATGATGTCTTCTAAAGTTGTCTTTTTGGATATTGGTTATAATGCAGTGATGTGTGCTGTCAAACGGTCTGACTTGGATTTTTCTCCCATTCTGTAACAGAGATGATGTGTCAATTTTTCTTGTTGTTATGTGTTCTGTTTGACAGGTCTGTCCCATGTTTTTGTGACAAGGAGGCAAGAATTCAATTTTGTTTCCCTATTTAGAAATAAATGCAGTATTCCTAGAGCCTGGACTAAAATGAAATACATTTGACATTTCCACCTGGAAGGTTGTCCTGGAGACAGATTGCTACTCACACACACACATGCACTTTACAAAGCAAGAAGTCTGAAAAGAAGGAAACAAAATGAAAATGAAGACTCTGGCTATTACAAGCTGCCAAATGGACTCTGGAGATCAAATCAGTTAGTGAGGAGAAAATATGTAAGGAGGGAATAGAGCATATGAGGAAGAAACGGGGCTGTGTGGGTCTCTTCTGTGTGCTAGTGGGGTTCTGCTCTGTTAGACCACCTCCTGCAGCTCTTCTGCTTTTTCCTGTGCACTTCCCAGCCTTGTCTCAGCCAGGGCTGTTTTCAGGCAACTCCGTCCTCCCCTGCTTCCTTCCCATTCCCAGGCTCTGCAGGAGGGATCTCCCTTCACAGCAAGCAGCATGGAAAGGAGCAAACATTACAGTGTTCTGAGTCTGTCCCTCCTGCATCTTTATGGTCGCTTCCTGGAGTCTGGAAAAACGGGCTGCCATTCCGCGGGGAAGCAGCTTGCCTTATCTCAACTCCCTCAGCCCAGCTTCTCAGCGCAAGGACTGCGTCTGAAGGCACGGATCCTGCAGGCCTGATAGTGCAGTAGCTGTTGAACAAGGCCTGCTTTTCGTAAAGGTCTCGCAGAGACCTGTGCAAGACCAAGGGTGAAGGCCGCCTGCTGTTCTCTCAGCTGCCCCTCTGTCATCCTTGGTGGCTGAATGTGGCAGCCTGCCCTCCTGCCCTGACCCAGTGGAGTCAGTCCCTCGGGCTGTGACCAGCACACAGACTTGCTCTGGAGGAGTGGGATGCTGGGGTAAGCGGATGAGATTATTCCCTTGCCCAGATACAGCTTGTCCAGGTCAGTCCAGCAGGTTCTGCTCTTCACAGAATGAAGTTCTGTGAAGAGGTGATGCCTACAAGCCTCAAATAATTTCCAGAGCTGGGAATGCTACCTGACTTCACCTCAGCAGCATCAAAACCCTGGGTTAAGAATATGTTCTCTGTGCTGTGCCCAGCTGCTGTAGGAAAGGAGGGAAACTCAGCCTCCCTCCAGATTCCTCTTCTGGGGTTGTAGACAGCCTCTGCTTTCACAGGGTCAAAGCACAGCTTGCTTTGGGGTGTATTTGCACAGCTCAGACAAAGAGCAGACCTGAATTCAAATTAGGGAGCTGACTTCCTTGTTAAGATGGGCAAAATTTGTGGCACAGGAGCTACACATTTGCTGGGCTTTATGCTTCCCTTCATAATCAGCTTAGCTGCAGGATAATCCAAGTTGATATCCTTGATTTATAGCAGAAACAGCAGCCACTGGGTTTTTTTTGTTTGTTTTGGTTTTTTTTGTTCCTTTCAAAGACTTCCTGGAACTGCTTTGCAATTTCTGTAGAGCTTCAGCGCACAGAAGCATTGCAGAGTCCTGCAGTGCGTGGGTACCCCCATACAACGGGCAGGGACCGAGTCTTGTGGAGCTGTTGTGGGCTTCACGACACCCGCTGCTCCTGCCATTCTAGGTAAATACACCCTCTCATCCTGCCTGCGTTTCTGCCACTCCGTACTGGTTTCCGTGATTTCCAGGTGATGCCTCTCAGGCTGGTTCACCCAAAGGTCAATTGCCAGGAGCGCACCAAATCTCTGTATAAAATAGCAATGGTGCTTAGGCTCTGGTGCCCTTCTGGCTAGTTGTCTTTTTCTTAAAAAAAAAAAAAAAATATCTAATTGATACATTAAAGAGAAAAACAGACAGCAAAAGCCTTTTTTATTTTCAGACCCAGGCCAGTGCCAGCCAAGGGGAGAGCCTGCCACAGGAGAGGGAAGGAGGTGACCAAAATCCCCCAGACCTTGGCGAGCAGGGGAGGAGTTGCCCGTGGAACGCCCCGTTCCTGGGTGGCTGTACACATCCCCCCGTGGATCTTCACGGCTGCCCCAGGCTCATCGCAACATTGTGCCTTTTCCCTGGAAGGATCCCACAAAGCTGGTGCTGCTATTCAGTCTCTGGCAAGTACTTTTTGGAATGGTGGCGTTGGGAAAGCAACGTTTAAAGGTTTTAATTCCTTGCAGGAAATACCCTTGGAAGAAACTTTGTTTGCTTGGTTCACACGACTTCTGAAGAGACAGAGGAAAGGAAAATAGGATTTCTTTGCCTCTTTATAATAAAGCACTGTAAAATTCTTTGAATTGTAAAACAATGGGTAAAACAAAGCAAATGCAGATGCTCCACAAGAACTAGAAGAACCATTTGTTTCCAATCCAGCAAGAGCTTTGGTTAAAACTGAGTACATCATAGCGTCATAGAATAGTTTGGGTTGGAAGGGACCTTTAAGGATCATACCTATATATGTATTTTGTTGAGTGGCAAGTAAGCAATAAACCTTGAAACATCAACTTACCAGGAGTGAAAAGTGCTTTAACTCCCTTACAAACATCAATACATGCAGATCAGGCTCTCTGATTAGAGGAGAGAAATATTGGTTCTTACTATACGAAATAACTTTTCCATGTCTAATTTAGAACAGAAATTCCTTTTTTTAGAATAGATTTCTGATAGCTGTTGTCTAATTTAGATAGACTAATCCATATTTAATTTAGAGTCACGTTAAGTGAAATTATGACATAGTGTTATCATCATGCAAATGAATTTGTGTTAAAGCTAGGGAATATCATACACTGAATTTGTTGAGGAGTTATATGCATCTTGTACTACAGCTGCTGAGTGAATATGGAAATGCAATAGAAAACAGGAAGGGTGTTGGGGAGTGACTTTCTGGTGCTTGCCCCAGCGTTGCCCGCTGCAGTGGCTGCTGCTTTCCCTGTTTCTGATACGCTGGCATCGTAAGTATGAGAGAACTTGACTACTGGAGTGAATTTGGGTCTCAGCAGCAGGCACACTGAACCGAAGTTAACAAAATAGGCAGATGTGTTTTCCCAATAACTTTGGCTCGCAGGAGCCACGAGCAGCTCTTGTACTAATGATCTCTTCGTCAGAGACCCTCGCTCGTCTTACTCCGTCACAACTGTTCAGACTGCAAAGCTTCCACAGGCTCTGCATCCCTGCGTCAAACTCCTAAGAGTTCGTAGATGTAGCCTCCCTCCCACAAAAAGATTTCCATGGATTTTTTCCGAGCGTCTTTTCTCAACTTGCCCTTCAGCTACCAGCTCTTTTTCTTTGGTATTTATTTTTATTTTATTGCAATGCGTGGGGCGGGCAGTGGGCGTTGCGTGAGGCTGCGGGTCCCCAAGCGAGCGGAGAGGCCGACCCCGCGGCACTGAAGCCGGTGGGATCTGGGGAGCGTCCCCCCTGTGCCACCCTGCCACTAAGGGCTGAGCTGTCACTTTAGGTGGTTAATTTTGGTTTCATGTCTTCCTAAGTACAATCACCCTCTATAAATAACTGTTTTTCCTTCCTGTGCATTTCACCAGAACTGTTTTCTTAAGATGTGTGAGAAGCAGAGTACCTCAGCATGCTTCCTCTTTATCATCCATTCGTTGTGCTTTTCTTTTACATCCCTCCATTTTCTCTCTTAAAAAATATCATTATTATTTCTTTCTCTTTGCCTGTCGAAGTTGCTCTGCGCCTCAAGTCCATTTTCCCTTGTATTTTATAGCCTTTATGGAAACTACTTCTGAAATATTTCTGTTAAAGATGACCCAGCTGCACCTGAACACAGAGTTCCTGGAAATAAGTAAGTCAGAGCTATTTTTTTTTATTTAGAACATCCCTCCTTACACAATCCAGTTCCGACTGACACAGAGAGCAGTGCCAGGCCTGGCTGGTTCTGAGGAAACTCCCCAAATTCCATCTGTTTCCTCAGTGTTTGTTCTAGTGGTGACAGAGCATTAACAAAAAGGCACTGCCAGCTTACAAAGGTGGTTTGCTGCCTCTGTTTTTCTGTTAAGCATGCAAAAAGGGATATTTATAACGGGGATACAAATTACTTGCCCTGAAAAACCAGAACATTTCTGTGGAGCCTGGCACCGGGAGCAGAGCCTTCTGCTGCGGCTTCTGAGGCTGAGCAGGAGCAGCCCCAGCCTGGAGGTCCCTGCAGAAACGCAGTCGCCTCCTGAGCAGCTTGTGAGCGGCGAGATGGGGTCCCAGCCACAACGGACCCGCACCGGGCCCTTCCCTGGACATCCAGCCTGCTTTAAAAGCAGAGGGGTGCCAGGGCTCTCTCTGGAAAGGAGTGCACCCCAGAAAAAGGAGGGGGGGTTCAGTTCAGCATCCTGCCAGGGCATGTCCCTGCCTCTTCCCACTCACACCTTGTAATTGTGTTACTTACGGGATTGCTTTTGTGGAAATTTCTGCTGGGGAAGTGTTTGCCTCCCCGTGCAATTTAGTAGCTGGTGAGAAAGGAAAAGCCTTTACCAGCCCATCACAGGTGTGCAGAAGAGGCTCCATGGCCACATATCAATGTGACAAAGCTGTTTTTTTTCCTCTGGGTCTAAATACATTTACAAAGATTACTGTTAAAAATAACTTGTCCAAACAAACATGACATATCAGCTGTTCTTTTATTATAACGATTATATTTATTACATTTATTTTAATGACACCCCCCCTGTGCAGCAAAAGCAACTCAACCCAACCCCTGCAGTCAACTGCTCTCCCCCAGTACGAAGCTGGCAGAAGAAGAAAGCTTAATGTGTGTGCAGTGAGCTAGGGTTTTTTTTTTCTGTCTTTAGATTATTTTTTTTTTTTAACTCAGTGACTCAGAGGTATGGATTGTTAAATGTTAAAACCCAGAGAAGGCTCAGGTTCAACTCTGCCGTGCTGAGATCTCTGAGCTGGATGCTGTATTCTACCTTTGCTTGGCTGCAGGAAACTCCAGCACGCAGTAACCACCACCGTTACTTTTTTGATCCACAGACACGTTAATTAACAAAGGTTAACAGCTAACCAAGGGCAAGTGCGGACATACCACCAGTATGTCTGGTCCTAAAGTGTATAGTTGAAGTTTGTATTTAAAATCTCTGGAGCAAAATTAGTGAGTTGGCTTTTGACTTGCAGAGCTAAGACCAGGTGCTAAAAACATATGCCCCCGTCTTCCAAGGATGTTTGGGGTGGTGGGCAATTTCTTTTGCATCCTTCTCCTTGCAAGACTGTGTTTTATAAAATCTCATTTATAAGAAAAACATTTTAAGATGGTGAAGGCTGTCTGGGAGTTTCACCCACTGCTGCACCCAAGCAGAGCTGCTACTTCAAACTCCCTCCTCCTTGGCGGCCCTTGATGTTACAATTTTTAGAAAATACTAGGAATTGCACAGAACACATATGCAATGAACAACATCTAATAAATGGAAGCCATGGTTTCACTGGTAATTTACTCCAGCTTTTCCCATTGAGTTCTCTCTCCAGAGCTGCACATCATTCTCACTGCTGTACTGTGCCTGCTTGCTCTGTTAACAAAAACACAAGGGGTTCAAAATACAAACAGTTACAAAATACCACACCCCCTGACAAACGTCCATCCTTTTGTGACTCTCCTGTGAAAAGGAAGCTGCCTCCCTTTGCAGAGGACACCTGGAAAAGTGCAGGCTGCAGTCTCAGAAGCTGGTGGTGAACTCGTGCCTTGTGCTAGCAGTGGTCTCTGTGCAGCCACTGGCGTCTTTCGTTACGGTGAAAGCCCTTTCTGTGGCTCGGTGTGGCAAGAGCAGCTTGTAGGCTGCTGCCCTGTACTTCTTCGAAATGAGGTTGTAGAGGATAGGGTTGATGGAGGCACTCAGGTAGAAAAGCTGCAGAGCGAATATATTAAAGTACTGGGAGAACAGCATCATCCTGGTGTCCTGGGTGTTTATAAATATGATCCTGCCAATGTGGAAAGGCAACCAGCAAATTACAAAGGCCAGAACCACCACAGCTGTAAGACAAAATAACACGTGCGATAGTTAAGGAGTGAGTTAACTTTTCAACCATCCAGTAAACTAAATTTTACGTGGGTGATTTTGCAGGTTCTTCTAACTGGTACAAATGAGAGAGAGAAATAATTAAATTGTTGGAAACCCACGAAAACGGGAACAGCATCAATTCTGATTGTTAGGCTTTGGATTAAAAGGTGATTGGTAAAATCTTCGGCTAAACCATGAGATGAGTTTGCTGGGAAACATGTAAACAGCTGTGTAACAGCGGTGTAACATCCATATCACAACATCAGGCACAACAAAGATTCCTCTCGGCAAAGTCTGTGTGTGACAGCAAAAGGAAAGGCACAATAAGAAGAGGTGGTTTTGTGGTGGTTTTGTGGTGTTTTGCTGCACACAGCAGCTCCATTTGCTACCAAGCTGTTCTTTGATAACTCTACATTTGTGAAAAAGACTGTAGTGTAAGGGCTGAACTTAAGCTTCCACGGAATTCCACAGTCACTCAAGCTTCCACTGAATTCACACTATCTGAACGGGATGGTTGCTAACGAAAAGACTTACAGGGCGGTTGGTCTACTGATTTTTTTTTTTCCCACTGAAGCTCCTACACGTATCCCCAGACAGTTCCCACTGGAGACAAATATTTAATTAGATGGATCTCCAGCCTGAGCCACTCCAGCTCTCCTGGCATTTTAGCACAATAGAAATACAAACAAATACAAACATTCCAATGGCAACACAGCAGAAGCAGGTGAGGAACAATTAAATAAGCGTATTAGCGTACTGATATTTTTAATTATTTTTGTTTATAAATGCACAAAAGTAAAATAAATAATCATTTATGGAGCATCCTGCATGTTTCTCAGAGCTTAAAAAAAGGCATATAGCCAAAGCAAGTTAACGCCTGAAATACATCACATGGGTGGTGCTACTGGCTCTCTGAGAGAAGGGGGAATTGGTCTGGCTCAGCGGGTTCTGAGGAGATCGTGGATACGGGTGTTTCCATTGGAAAACCTTGTGCTACTCCCATGTAAATACCTTCCTCAAATAAGTTAGCAACATGAACTCTCTTGGGCTTTTTATTTTCTTTCCTTTGTGCTATGCTATTTCCTTCCAGCTGATTACATCCTTGGTAAAAGAAGTCTCCCATGTAGCACGTAAAAACTTTTGTTAAAGGTAGAAAAAAAAGAACCTGGGCATTTTCTTTTATCCTTATTAATCAATAATTGGATTTCTTTTTTCTTTTCTTTTTTTTTTTCTCCGTTCAGATCATTCACTATTTAAAAACTTTAAAGCCCCAAGGCTTTAAAGAACGTACAACTAAGAAAATGAACTAAAAATTAACAGCACCCTACATCAGCAGGACGCACTTTGCTGTTACGTGCTATTTGTCTGCAAACGGCTCGTAAGGGTTAAGCTGCTGTTTTTCAGCCTCCTTGGGCAACCAGTGGATCTACCCTTAGGAGAGCTATGAAAGATCGCTAAGAAAATCCAACTTGTTTTTCAGAGACAGAAATTTACTACCCAGAGGCTACTGATGTTACCACAGTGTTTCTGAAGCTGCAGGCTGCCTCGTACTTGGTTCTGCCTGGTGAAATGTGGGAAAAGGGTATTTCTACAGAAGGCTGTCACGCTGCTGGATGTGCGATGCTGCACCAGGTGAAGCCTCGGCTGTGAGTGAAATCCCAGCCGTGGCGGTCGCTGGGAGGACCCGGCAGTACGGCTGGGATGTTTCCCTGCATTATCCCTACCTTGCGTGGGAGCTGTGGGTGCTTCAGCCTTGGTCCTAGCCCCAGCCATGGCCCCCCAGCCCTGGTCCTAGCCCCAGCCATGGCCCAAGGGTGGACAGAGAGGGGACTCACCCAAGATCTTGACTGTCTGGCGGTGCCCCTTCTCCCTGAGGACCGGGGTGGGGCCCCGCAGGTGGGCATTGCTCCGCCACAGCTCCCGGCCGATGAAGGCGTAGAGGACGTTGAGGCAGATGACGGGCAGCAAAAAGTAGGTGGTGGTGACCCAGAACATGGTGGCCAGCAAGCCAGACTCCACAGCCTGCGGGGTGGGCTTGCACTCACGGCTGAAGTCAGTGTGGTTGTCGGGCTGCTCGACGCCGACCAGGAAAAAGAAGGGGCCGGCAGAGAGGAAGGCGAAGGCCCAGAGGCCGCCGATGACGGCCTTCACCCGGCGCTTGGTGACCACCACTTTGGCCTTGAGGGGGAAGCAAATGGCGAGGTAGCGCTCGACGGTGAGGGCGGTGATGTGGAGGATGGTGCAGTAGGTGCAGCCCTCGCTTAGGTAGTGGGAGAGGCGACAGAGCAGCTGCCCGAAGATCCAGGGCCGCGAGCGCCAGAGGCGGTAGAGGTCGAAGGGCAGCCCCAGCAGGATGAGCAGGTCCGAGACGGCCATGCTGCCCAGGTAGAGGTTGGTGGTGGTCTTCATGTCGCGGTAGCCGTGGACGACCAGCACCGTCAGGACGTTGCCCGCCACGCCGACCACGAACAGCCCCAGGCAGACGGCCGTGACCGGGACCAGGGCTCGCACCGGCAGCGCCGCGCACAGCCGCTCGTCGCAGGGGGCCCACGGCCCGGGCTCGCCCTCGCTGCCGTTCCCGCCGCCCCGCCACATGCCGCCGGGGGACGCGGCCACCTCGGCCCCCGCCGCCGCTGCGAAGCGGGAGGCGCCCGGCCGCGGGCAGCGCCGCTCCTCCG